>CAKKXW010000005.1:5779919-5848475 GCA_920937365.1 Sphaerophoria rueppellii
CTTTCGAGTTGTCTGTGATGGAAGACTTTCGATACACAATGGAAGTGATTACATTGACTTCATTGGTATTGACTTGTTTGGGACCATTGATCTCGTTGTGGTATAGGATTGTTAATTGTATGGAGTGATTTCTCGAATTTTTTTCAAATAAAAACATATTATGAGAAAGTTAAGTGGTTTTAACTTGGTTCAAACGTCAAACCAGATATACTCCACAGGAAGAAGACCTCTCTGATCCGAAAATATTCTGGCTGCTCATATCATTTAATTTCGTAGGAGTTAAGCCCAAACGGAGCTCGCATCATTTTTTTTAAATTTTAACAGCCACAAAGCAACCAAAAGTATGCAATCTCTTTTATGCATCCAACAAATATACTGTTTTATTGATAGCATCTAGGAGCTTCAAAACACAATAAATCCGTTTTTCAACGTTTCGATCTTTACTATCTAAAATAATTCCACAAATTCTTCACACCAACTCCTAACGGTCCATAAATTGTCAACACCAAACTTCCAATTGTTGCCAATTTCAGAATCAGTGAGATATTGTCTTTCGAATCATCATCGACGTTTGATATCATCGCAAAAACAGAAGTGTCGAATCCGTAGACTAAACACACCATCGCCAGTGTGTACGTTAGTATTCCCAAAATTCCGTGAAACGATTTGAAGTAAATTGGATGAAGCCAATGTTTCAATTTCGCTGAATAAAGGGCACTCAAACCGCACAAAAGACTGATCAAACAAAGAATGAATGCTGCGAAGCCTAAAAATGCATCCGAATGTTTACGTGAGATTGTTACACGGCGTTTTAGAGATTTACCAAGTCTACCATGCAATGTGGTAAAATGAACTTTGTCCATCGTCATCCGAATAATCATCCCAGTAATTCCGAAAATCGATCCTAAAACTTGCAAAATGATGTGCAGAATGACTTTATCCTTTCGAAACCACGAGTGTAATGAGTAATTTCCTTGATAGTAGCTCAGTATTCCTTCGGCCATAAGCAGGTTGAACTACAAAAAATCAACTTGTCGTCATTTTCTGCGCATTTAAGTCTTGAAATACTCACTCCAACTGTACAGAGTAGTGCATGCCATGGGACGTCTCCATATTTGAGCCTCTGGAGACTTAAGAAAGTCACGTAAATTGTGACGAACCCAATCAACAGACGGTTGAGAATGCTTAGGAAAAATTCTAGTTTCTGTAACTTTGTAACAGTATTAAAAGTGGACACAGAGCTTTCCATTCTGCAGTGAATGAAAATAAACACTGAAACTCTAATGTCAGTAGTTTGGCTGGTACTCTTGATGAGGCACTTGAGTTGTATTCAATTTTTACATTTCTTTTAAGCATGATTGGATGTAGCGGTACTTTTTGTTGTTGAATGTTGACAATCTGACAATCTTCAGTTAGGTAAACAGGAGCCAAGGTGCTAACAGTGTGACCAGCTCTTTAATATTTTAAATTTTGTGTTTGTAATCGTAAGTTCGTTAATTTAACCTTTTTTCACATATCAGATAAAGTCGAAGAGAGCAAGCATTATCTAACCACCAATAGCCTTTAACCCAGAAAACTGTGTTTACAGATCGGTTCATCACTTAGTGCAGTATTAGTTGAAAGTAGACAATCTAAAACAAACGAACACTTACACTGTTAATCTCTGTATGTTCTGAACTCTTCAATAAGTTGTCGGTTTCCAGCATTGCGCACTCCTTAGTGGCTTATTGGAAAAGCCTGGAAAGACATAAAGATGGCTGCTTTCGTCCTGAGTTCTGAAGACTCTTAGGTAAATTAAAACAAATTTTGATTTTTTTGTTAACAATTTAATATTTCAATAAACGTGTAACAAAATTAAAAGTCTGACCACAGTTAAATTACAATATTTATATTTTAAGAAGTAAGACTAGAGTAGGTAGCAACTGCAACAATCAGCAATCGAGATCTGCAACTAGTGTTCCTCTAACGTTATCAAAATTTCCTATAAAAAGAACAAAAAGAAAGAAAAGAAAAAAGAAGAAGACGGAATATAAAAAGAACAAAAACTGCTTCAGTATTGATTCAAAAGCAAAATGAAATGATGGCCATATGATGAAAAATGACAAGACATAAATGATATACACAAAACGTTATGGTGTTTTCCATTGGATATCCTAGCTCATCAAAGCTGGCTGTGATATGCGTTAGATATCCATATCACAACCACTTGATGAGGCTTAGATAAGCAACATTGCTTTGCTATTTCGAAAGACAAATGTAAACCTAAAAAAAACCGAAAGAATTGAAGTTAAAAATAAATAAGCAGAATAATTTGATCAACCAAGCTCATCAAAGCTGGCTGTGATATGTGTTCTATCAATAACCATTTCACAACCACTTTGTGAGGCTTTGACAACCAATTTTGATACATTTTTTTTCTGTGTCTTTAAAAGAAACCAAAACCTGTTGATTTTTCTAAAATTAGTTCAAGTTGATTTACGAATAATCGTCGCGCTCCTCAAAGCTGGCTGTGATATGCGTTTCAAATACAAAATTTACCATGTCACAGCCACTCTGAAGAATGTGACAATTTTCATTTACAAAAAAAAATTCGGTTGGTGTTATGTCAACGACTTTTTCGCGCTTATTTTTGTTTGAATGACACACACAAACTATTATCACGAGTTAAAAAAAAAAAAAACGTTACCAAGAATAATAAAATAAATGAAATATGATAATCCCTCACTCGGTTCACGAAACACACAAAAAACACTCTCACTCACACACAAGCCCATCCATGCAAACCGAAATTTTGATACTAAATAAATTATGAATTAATTTTTTTTTTCGTTTTGTGCTTGCTCTTGGGGCTTTTCATTGAGGATCTTCTTCTTTATCGTATCAATGATTTTGACTTAATGATGAACAATAAAAATGAAAAGGCAGAAAAAACCCAAAACAAAATTATTGATTAGGCGATGTTGTGTGGTGGCCCATTCATGTTTGTCGTGTGAGTTCGTTTTTATTTGTTTAAAATTTATTGTAAACAAGAATAACAATAACACATCAAAAGTGCAATGAACAAAAATCAAATAATCAAGGTAAGAGCTTGAGACCGTGCAGAAAGAGAGACAGAGAGAGAGCGAGAGATGAATTCTGGATTTTGATATTTAAGATCGTGTCTGCCATTCATTGTATTTTGTATCAACGGTCAATAACAGCTTTGCCTTCTTATCGTGTTTACATTTTTTTTTTTAAGACGCGATGTCCGTTTGGCGCCTTAAATATTTTTGGAGCCAGTAATGACACGTCAAATGCGCACTTAAAAGTCGGCGGCAGTTGCATCAGATTGTTTGATAACGAAATGCGTCGAACCTTGAGGCAATTTTCGGTGGTTGTTTGTTTGATTTTTTTCCAAATTGATGAATGAAAAATATTTGTTCAAAAAATTAAAGAGAACAGGATGTACATCCTGGATTACAGTGCTTAAGCGTGTGATCACCAACATTTAACTAAATTATTTTCGCTTGCAGCCGATTATGAAGGTAGTTTGGCAGTTTCAGTGGTAACAGAAAAATGGCGCCCAACGTTCGATACCCAAAAACTTTATTTTTTCAACAACCAGCCTGAATAAATGTATTGGAAGACATGTTGTTTTTCTTCATTTTCAGATGGAATTTAAATGTTTATAAAACGTCTTCTTCGACTGAATATAAGTTAAGTTTTCCCTCTGTTAATGACGGGCGAAAACGTTGAAAAAAGGCGTTTCCATACAATGTTGAAGAGAATTTGCTTGGCAAATAGTTGGTTCGAACATTTAAATTTGTAAATAGTGAAAACCTCTTATGGGGAACAGAAAGGAGATCAAGTGATAAGATGTCACTTCTAAAAAACATGGTGCATCAGTTTGTTCACAAAATAAAACTATATCCAGCAAAACGCATGAACACGCCACTTCTATGATTTATTATATTTTCATGAATTTAAAACAATGAGATTTTTATCTGCAGAACTGCGAAAAAGGTAGTTTTTGGGTTAAAAACTCATAAGGCTAAAAACACACCGAAGCGGACGACAAAACGTCTTTTTGTGATTCGACAAAAAGTCGTGTCGTATTCTACCCGACACCGAGGACAACAAAGACAAAATTTCTTGTTAACCTACACTACTGACACGTTTTTTAGTCGATTTCTGTTTGTTTGTCTTGTTCATTCTGGTGTGTGTGTGGTGTGTTACTTTATAAGACGGTGTATAGTTTTAGGTACTGATATTTTGTCCCGGACTTTTTGTCTTCTTCGGTGTGTTTTTCTCCTATACAACCCCAAGTATTTATTGCAACCGAAGAGCGGTTGTCTTTCAGTCATGTCTTTTTCGGTGTGTATTGCCTCATAAGAGCAATGGACACAAAGACACGATTTTTTGCCGTACAACAAAACGATGTTTTGACGGCCTCAGTGTGTTTTTAGCCCAATGCTCAATTAAATGAACTGAACTGCATATTGGGGAATAAATCATGAATTTTGAAAATATTATGAATTAAAGGGCTTGCAGAGGACAGAGGAGAGGAAATTTTTCTATCAACAGGTGTTTTTTCAACTTCCCAGAAGAAGTTATATCAATAGCCCTGATTTTATAAATCTCTAGTTTTTCGATATCTACACGGTTCTAGGTCAATTCGAATCAACCATTTATATCATGATGTTTGCGTGTGTGTATGTACATATGTAGTGTCTGTAGCTTTAGGTAGGTTAGGTGCGTTGGCTGCTAAGCAGAACGTCGTGGGTTCGAGTCCTTCTCGTGTCCATAGTTTTTATTTCATCTTTCACGGTCACTGCCTCCTACGAAGAACTGACAAAACTTCAAAGAGTATCAATCTGCCATGAAAAAGTGCTCCTTAACTTTGCCGCTTGGAATCCGGCGCTAAATTGTAGGTCCCTTCAATTCTTCACAAGCTCCCAGAGAATTGTTGATGAGAGTAAGCCACTTAGACCTTGGCTCTTCAAGAGCTGTCGCGCCACTCTATTTTTATTTTGTATGTACGAATGTTCGTATGTGCGTTCGGATTCTGTTCGCCTCGATTATCGCGCGAACAACTCATGATATTAACACGAGATTGGTCTCATTCGACGCGATATCGCTTGATTGAGAATTGTTTAAGTTTTCAGCAAAATCGGTTTAGTGGTTTTTTAATTTTTCTTGTCCGGGAAGTAAGTCGTGTTGATCACAGGGGTTGCACTTATATTTATTCTTTTTATGTTTTTTGTTTGCAACAATCAAAGGTAAATTTTTATAATTATGTAAATGACTTCAAACGAGGGTTTAATGACTTCATTGCTAATAAAGCACCGAAAAGTATGCAATTGTATAACAGTTTTCTTTCTTCCTTTGACTGGACAAGAAAACCAAGTTAATTGAAAACAACTGAGCTCTACGGTGTGAGAAGAGAAAGAGGTTGCAATCGATTTTAACTTTCAAGATGCACAAGATGCAACCCACCTGTTCGACGTCACACACTTAAAACAGATCTTTTTTAGAAATAAAATGCTTGTCCATATTCCAGTTCAAAAAAAAAGAAGACAAAAGTCAATTCAAAAACCTCAATAAAAATACATCTTCTCAACATTTATGTAATCCAATTTCAATGAAAATATTGCAGTACAGTCGTAGAAGATTGGTAGATAGAGATGGAGCAAGTAAAACAAAAAATAAAATCTCCAAACTACTCCAACAGGTATACACGACGATTATGACTACGACACGAAAACTCTTCGAAAAAAAAACGGAAAATGATAGTAATCGGATTTTTTTTTCTACAAATCTACACACACTATTTTGTTTACTTTTTTCCAACTGCTGTTGATTACGAATTTACGATTGAATCACGTAGGCTGTTGTTTTTTCATGTAGTTTGTAGGTTTTTCCACTCATCACACAAATTACGATGAAAAATGAAACTAAATAAAGTGGAGAAAAAATAATTTTAAGAATGAAATTAGGCAGTCCCACTCCCGCTCTCTGTGTACTCTTTTGCTCTCCTCTTCATCAAATGGTGTTGTGAATTTGTGATTGCAAAAAAAAAGTGCAGACGCAGAGTGCACATAGTTAAAAAGGGCGTAGGTAGTTACAAATTTGTTTCCTTCCATGTTTTTTTTTTTTTAAGGAAAAAGCACAACTAAAAAAATAACTCAACTTAAAAAAAAAAAAAAAAAATCAACCCTCAAATATGAGAAATGGGATCCAAGGCGAGCGACTCGAAACCAACACGATACACAGGAAACAAAATATAATAACATTCCAAAGCATCTCCTTCCTCGCACAACACACGCTTTTATAACACTTTGTATTCCCCATCAGCTATAGAGAGATCTCCATAACTACCGCTTCTTCTTCTTCTTCTATCTAGCTATCTTCAAGCTAGTAGCCAAGTTAGTTTTTTTTATTTTCTTCGTTTCATTTATTTTATAAAGTTCAATGTTTTATAAGAACCACGCCAAACTGTTGAACTCTTTCTCTACACACGAATATGATGGAGAGACACAACCATCAAAACCGATGCAAACAGAAAAAAACAACAAACTGTTATACACTCTCCCCACAAACAAATGAAGACGAGAAGGAGGAAGAGCAGAATATGAAAAAAAAAATAACAGCAAAATTATACATAAAATTTGTGTACTGCAAGCCGAAGCAAGAAGCAGAAGCAGAAGCTCTTTCTAGCAACACTATAGCAGCCAGAGCGCCGAAACCGAAAAAGAGTTGATACCTACTAGGTTGGAAATTATGTTGAAGACGACCGACGACGATAAGTATGTAACAAAAAAAAACAACAACGAATGAACAATGAGGAAGAGGACATACCGGATATTCCTTCGCTGAACACACAAAAAAGGGACAACACAAAAAACTAAAAAAAAAAAAAAAAACTTTGTTCAGATAACGACAAATTTAAATGAGATGAACTGAACTTCAAATTCTGAAATGAGGTTACATAATTTTCCTCACTTCACCACCGTTCGTCATCCGTTTTCTCTTGTTCTTCGTATTTTTTTCTTTTTTTTTTTTTTTAATTCGAAACAGCACTTTCGAGGAATTATTTTATTAGAATTAGAAAAAGAGGGAAAAAAATACAAGCGTCCTTTTTATTCGTACGTGCCGTCGTCTTCGTCGTCGTCATCGAGCGACGTGCAAACAATCCCGTCCGTCGTCATCACTATAATGTTGTGTTCCATTCGAAATGGGGAGAAGGAACATTTTCTAAGTAAAAAAAAACAGGCGCGTCACTTTTTGTTTCTCTTTTTTCTGTTGATTTGTTTTTTTTTTTTTTTTTTGTAACAAACTCAACATACATCCAATCCAACAACCAGAGAAAACAACACCAAAAGCAGCGAAAAATATTTTTCAATCAAAACAAAATTCCAATGAAAAAGAAGACGCGAAAAATGCGGCTGGCCAACTTAAATAAGAATAAGAAAGAAAAACTACAAGAATCCATCCAAAACGGCGACAGACCAAACGAACAAATCCAAGAAAGACAAAAAAAAATGTATGAAAAATTCTTTAACCGAATAACAAGAAGAAGAAGAAGAGAAAAAGAAATATGGAGACGAATGAAATGTGTGTGGATGGAAAATACAACTCGAGTTTCCGAATGAAGCGAGTAGTTTTTTGTTGGAATTTTAGAAATTAAAAAAAAAAATACGAAGAAGCCGAAGCTAGAGCCACCCCGAGCGCAGGCCAAGAGAGTGTACTCGATTTCTACACGAAGAGAAACAAAATAAAATATCGTAAAAACGGAATGGACCTTCTTTTACTATTAGAGAAATGAAAAAAAAATACAATGTCGCCGTTTGGTGCTGCTGCTCCCAGCCCGGCTCTGGTATTTCCCCCCCTAAAAACCCCACACTCTTCATTCTTCACGAATAACAACCACAAAATATATCTATCACCCCGAGCCCGAAACCAACACAACAACGCTCGTGTCGCCGCCACTGCTACTAGCTACTACTAGCAATCGGAATCACTCTTCTTGTTGAGTCCTCTTTCCATAGCCGTTCGCCATCGCCTTTGCCTGCTTTTCGGCTTCGGCATCGACTACTTCTGCTAGCTACATACTTTCGGGTTACACGCCTTTTCACAAAAAAAAAAATCTATATGTATGTGGATATGGAAGAAGAGGAACGAACGGTGATGAATACGCATATGGGGGAGATTTGTGTTAAATATTAGTTTTTTTTTTCTCATTTTAAAGTTTTCGTCTTACTTCACACAACTCTACTGTACTGACTGATAGTTTATTATTTTTTATCACTAAGATTAATCCGATTTCATCTATCGATATGTGGATGGAAAAAAATGTGTATTCCAATTTTCCAAGAACGAAAAAGTGAAAACAAAAAAACTAATGACGCAATATAAATTTGAAGCCCGATTTTTTTTTTCTGCAGACAAAATTTGACCGGTCACGATTTAATTTATTAAATATTTTTTAATTGAAACAATTTTTTTGATATTTGAAAAATTTCACATTTTTTCTTTCAATAATTTTTTTTCTAAATACAGCGGAACGGAGCCCAGCAGCGACGACAACGACACAACCGAACAACACACAGTCCACTCTACGAAGAGAGAACACCGACAAAACCCACACAACGCAGAGCGCAATGTTCGAACATTTGGTGGAATCGAACGAACGGCCAAAAAAGATCTCAACATAACAACGATGTGGACAGAAAAAAAAAGAAGAGACGACAACGACGGCGGTGAAGACAAAAAAAAAAAAACGCCCGCCAAAAAAAGAAAAATACCACACGACATTCAAACAACAAAACAAAATCAGCAAGAATCCCAATCCAATTGATTCGCGAGCAGGACAACGAGATGTCTTTCTCTTGTTCCTTCTCGTTTTGTTTGTCATCGTATTGACGATTACTCGACGAAGACGATACTCTACACTCTACACACTCTTCGTTGGATGTTGCTGAACAGCACTCTATTCAACTACGGCGGCATCCGGCTGTTTTCGCTGTACTTTGTAGTTTGTACTACAAAAACGTTCCACAAAATACATTCCACATAGCTAGCTAGCTACATTTCAATAACCGCAAACGCAATTTCGTAAGGAGAAAAACGACCTGAATAGAATAACAATACGCTACGCGCACCAGGCATGTCCGGAGCCGGACTCTCTCTCTCTCTCTCTCTCTCTCTCCAGCTACAATCCACACACCAATAGGACGACAAACTACAAAATCTACGCGACGACGACAAACAAACACTACATCACACCAAGGGCGTTGAACCAAAGAGACGAACCCTACAAAAAAAAAAAAAAGAAATATTCAAGTGTATAACACTTATACATTGATTTTAAGCGTACAACAACAAATCGAGTGTAATTAAATTCCGACTCTCTCTCATTTTGACTTGCCTCTTGTGCGCATCTCTTATTTTGATAGTATAATTTTCAACGTCTCATTCCACACATTTTATGGATTTTCTTCTTTTTTTCTTTGCTGTTGACGCTCATAGTCAAACTGTGTGCTTGCTTGGGCCTACCGCCAGCTAGAAGTTGCTCGCTTCTCCCCCTTCCCCCCTTTCGAGGGGAAAGCAAATGATGACTTTGAACTGTGAGTTCGATGTCACAAGATACGAGAACTTTTACAGAGCTGTCGAAAGGTTTGAACTTTGGGAACTGTGGATCGTATGTCCTATTTACGTTCCATACAATTCCCGCCAACTGACTTCTGCAATTTTTCAAAATATTTCTAAATAAAAATGTTCCACGAAAAAGCTAAATGTGGATCATGTGACCGTTTTACAATTTGTATGTGAATATTTTGAAGATTTCGCAATGTGCTGCCATATTGAAGCATTTTCTTCAAATGGCGCCCAAAAACCGGATAAAGTACCAACTTTCCAATTATTTTATTTAACATATTTGACAGCTCTGAAATTCCCATCGAAACTATTTCAATAGAGAAAAAACAAACGAAGATGCGGTGCGCAGGGCGCAGCATTGTTTTCCTATTCCCAAAAGAAGGAATACAACTTTGACGATTTTGCGTTCCATTGCTCATTTCCTACTCCCTTCTTTTTTTTTTTTAATTTCTCTCCCCTATTTTAGTTTCCCTTTGATATTTTTATAATGAAAAATTATACACACACGATGGATGGAGAAAAAAAAAACTAACAAAAACCGAATAAACAAACAGGAAATGGACGACGACGACGACGACAAAAACCTGCACAAGTGTTTGTCTGTCTGTCGTTGGTTCGTTTGTCGCCCAGCTTGCCGTCTTTCATTTCGTCAACGTCTGTTAGAAATCATTGTTTCTGTATGAGTAGCCAAGCACACATGCATGTGTGTAGAATCAGAACAAAAAAAAGCATGTGGTGTTTTTCTTAGAATTTTTAGAAGAAATTCCAGAGGAAAGAAAAAATGCGTTAATTGTGTCTCCTTCATTTTTTTTTTTTTGCAGGAAGATCTTACTGGAAAAAAAAGAACAATCCTGTTTGAATATTTCTGCATTTTTGAATGCGCGCCACAAAAAAATAAAGAAAACTACAGTTACTAATGCTTCGGAAGAAGCAGAAACAGAAACTAACAAAAGAAAAAAAAATTCGATTTCGAAGAATTCATTGTGAAATTGAGACCAACAAGAATGTGTAGAGTGTAGACGTTCGAGACCGTTGTAGACATTGAATTTGAAAAAAAAAATTGACCAACAACGACCACAGCGGCGCGGCGCGATGGTGAGACAATCATGTATTAGCTGACGAACGTGGGGAGCAAAGGGGATATGAAGAATCTTCCTCAAGCAAGCCAAAGCCAACCAGAGTACAGTCAGAATCTTAAGTCGTTGGGTTTTTTTTTTTTTCAAGCAGTGTTCCCAGATGGGACGAAAAACAATTTCCCCCTCGATAAAAAAGCCATTTGTCTATCATTAAAAAAAAAAAAAAAATTAGAAAACTGCGAAATTCTTTTGCAGAAGGGTCTCGCGTCGTATCTAGACAAACGTTGTTTTGTTGCTGTTTTTGTTGTTGCTTTTGTTTTGAAGCCATCGTCACTTAGCCAGTCATTGAACTGAACGAGTTGAAAAAGAAAATGCGCAAAGAGATTTATTGTAAATTGCTTTTTCTTTTCTTTTCTTTTTTTGCCGTACTTGTGGTGGTGTTGTTGTTGTTGTTGTTTTTTTGTTATTATCAGACTTGAAAGTTTGTTTGGTATAATAAAAACGACTGGGTCGGTTGTTTGCCGCCTTTTTCTGATTTTTCATTCCTTTTTAGAATGTTTGTTGCTCTGTTGTTGTTGTTGTTGTATTCTTTTATTATTATTTTATGTGAATTCACCTGTTATGCATTAAACGAATGGGGAATTCATTCATGTGTTTGAGCGTCGCGTCGTTGTCGTCTTTCGTTATTTAAGTGAGTGAGTGGAATGTTTGGAATTCGATGACGAGTAGCTGTATTATGAGTATACAGTTACTTTGTATGTTGGCTGGGTGGGGAGAAAAAAGGGGGGACTAACCATCACGTTGGGTGTTTGTTAGTTATGTGTGTTGTGGGTCGGTTGGGTGCAGCTATGAAAAAAAAATAACAGCAAAAAAAAAGGTTATGTAGATTTTCATTTCAAATGGGGGCTTTTGGGGGTTTTACTATTTTTGTTTTGTGTTTTTTTGTTAACGAGTTTCAAATACAGTAGAGTTCGTGGAAGTAGTAGAGATGCATGATTGTGCAGCAATGCATCGACTTTATTGGTGTAGGTTAGTTAGGAATGCTTTGCCATTTGTTATTGAAATTTTGTGTGGCTGCGTATGTGGTTTTTTGTTTATAAAATTGAGGGGAGAAAAAATGCAATATTTTCAATACAACTTTTGTTAATGAAAGAGTTGCGGAATTGGGTTTTCAAGTGACCTACTTTACTTACGACAGGCCGGTTTGTGGGCGTTTTGAGAGAATGTATGATGAATTATTGTACATGCATAGTTTGAATGGTAGGTAGGTAGGTAGATATGGCTGTCCTACTTACGCGTAGGACACAATTAGCGCTGAGTGCGCCGTTTTGATACCATACCTCGGGAGATTCTAATTAAATTTAAAATATAATATTGTATTATTCTTCTACCCTACGGACTATTGACTCATAGTGCCATTTAGGGAGGAAGAGATAAGGGGTGCGGCGCTAAAGTCAGTTAGTGTTATTGAGGTATGAGATCAAGTCTTTGATCTTGAATTCTGAGAGTTCCTCAATACCGTTGAAGAAATCTTTACCTAAGAAGAGTGCTCTTTTCCTAGCCAAGGCCGGACAATGGCAAAGAAAGTGTGGGACCGTTTCTTTTTCGTCCTGGTTCTCACAGTTACGACAGAAAGAGTTATGATGTGATATATTTTGCCGTATGCTCCCCTATAGGCCAATGCCCTGTGCAGGTAGCGACAATCCCGGTATGCCTTGGTTTGGAAATTAAATTTATTGATTTTGGTATGTTTTAGGCGGGCCAGATTTTCCTAGATACAACGCAACTCGTTAAACTATTCCACCTATGATTTGCTTCTGTGTATTTAGTCAGGATATAGCCCTTCACAACTCCAAGAGGAGCATAATACATACTCTCACTGCCAATGAGTTGTGAAGGTCTGATCCTTGCCTAGCTAGCTCATCTGCCTTCTAATTTCCCTCATAGCCCCTATGGCCGAGTATTCAGATTAGAGAGACGCTCTTATCAAGTTCCTTGAGGGCCTCTCTGCATTGCTGGACCAGTTTAGAGGATGATAAAGCTGCCTGACTGTCTGTTAGTATAGCATTATGACCATTAGGCTTCTTGCTTTCCCTTCAAACCCAACATTGGACTTCAATTTTTGTTTCTTTTTTTTTGCGTGCCAGTAAGGCTGCCAAAATGTTATAAGATCTTTCTTCTTAAAAAATAAATAAAGTGGCGCGACAGCTCTTGAAGAGCCAAGGCCTAAGTGGCTTACACTCATCAACAATACTCTAGCTGCGTGTGAAGAATTGAGGGGACCTACAATTTAAAGCCGATTCCGAACGGTAAAGTTGAGAAGCACTTTTTTCTTGACAGATTAATACTATTGGAAGTTTTGTCAGTTCTTCGGAAGAGGCAGTACCGGTGAAAGATGAAATAAAGACTATGGGGACGAGTAGGACTCGAACCCACGACGTTCTGCTTAGCAGCGAGCGCACCTTACCAATAAACCACGGACACACGGAACTTTCTTCTTGTAGAAATAAATTAAAGAAACAAGTTTATGTCCTTTGATTCATTATGCGAGACAAGCAGAGGGACTTCATAGCCAGTTTATTTTTTCCTTACAGAAATCTTTCATTGGAATTGACGAGATTGGAACACAGATCAGTGGAACGATTCGAAGGGGTCATTAATAGTCACATATCATTGGTTTTAATGTTTAATCCTCAGAACCCATCTTATCATTGGAAGTTCCTGTCATTGAAATATTATGTTGCTGGTTTAAATCCAGCCGAAAATTTGTTCCTGACAGAATACTGTCATTGCAATTTTATTAAATTTAAACACGGGCTATAACACCAGCGCCGAGATCAGACGAAGAATAACTATTGCTAATCGCTGTTTCTTTGGGCTAAGAAAGCAACTCTCTCTCTCGAGCAACTAAGGTAAAATTGTACAACACCCTCATCCCTGCTGAATGGTGCAGAAGCATGGACCTTGACAAAATCGGATGAAAGTGCCTTAGGCTGTTTCAAGACGAAAGTTTTCGGTCATCTTGGACCGTGTGCATTGAGGGGAATTGCGAAGAAGATATAATAGCGAACTTTACGGGTTGTACAACGACATGGACCTAGCCCGAAGGGTCAAGGTCCAGAGACTCAGATGACTCGGTCATTTAGAGCGGATGGACACCAATGCTCCGGCCCGGAAAGCCTTCGACATTATTCCCGAGGGACGTAGGAGAAGAAGACCGCGACTCAGGTGGCGCACTCAAGTTTAAGAGGACCTCAATCAACTTTGAGTGCAAAACTGGAGACAGCTAGCAAGGGACCGAGCTGGCTGGCGGAGACTGCTGATTGAGGCCCAAGTCTACAACGGACTGTAGCCCAACCTTAAGTAAGTAATTTTATAACGGAAATGGAACGATTCGTTCCATTTTTTGGCATAAGAAAAGCAGGAAATGGCAAAACACATTTTTATGTAAAAAGAAGTGTGCAATTGAATTTTTTCTTTTGAGAAAAAAAAAAAAATGTAATTTACATTTTTAATCTAAAGAATAACAGTTAAACCATTCAAACAATTTTCGGCACTAATTTCAATGAAATCATTAAAAAGGAAATTTAGGTTAAAAGTCAAGTGAGAATACAAAATAACGCTTTGGGACATTTTCATTCCCAAAATACTCCAATACAATTTCTCTGTTAATTCAAATAGATTCTAAATTTTGTTCCCGTCCTCAAGACGAACCCATTATCGTCACCCCCTTCCCACTTTGTACCACCTCATCCACAACACTTTGGAATGCTCAAATTTCAAATGCTTCGGTTTAGTGCAAAATTCACTCATTCATTCTCTCTCTCTCTCTCTCTTTTTTCAATTTCAATACATTTTTTATTTCTATTTCAAAATATATATACGTTTGTACCCATGAACCATGAGCCGTGCGTGTGATAATGTGTACCTACTAATTTTTTTTTTTTTTTTTTCATTCTTAATTTTTGTGTGTTGGCTTGTATTTCTCACCTGAATTAATTCCGTTTACGTGACCACAGCTACGCACCGCACCAGCGCATTACCGCTCATCCTCTTTCTCGCTCTCCTCGCCAATAGTTTTTCTTTTTTGCTTCATCTTCAGTTTCTCATTCCAAACAAAACCCAAACCAACATCATCAACAGAACGAACAGAAAGTCCCCCACGTACGGTAGCAAGGTGGAAAGAATTTCGAATGGAATGCAGCAGCACAGCCACTCCACAAACTCCTCCACCACCCTCCTCCTTGATTACATTTTAGTTCTATCGGGTTCTTGGTAGTTTATTCATTAAGCTGAATTTTGTTTCTCTCGTGTCTCGTACAACACACACTCGAAAAGTCGAAACTTGAATTTCTCAAATCGTAGAGAAGTAGAATGAGACTCTCTAACCTTCGCGGATGTTGCGCTGTGCGATGCCGAATGCTGCCTTGCCGCCGCTGCTGCGTATAGTATTCCTAGTCGTAGTAGTAGTAAAAAAAAAAAAATCGCCAGTTCGTCTTCCTTTTTCGTTTCTTTAGTCTTAGATTGGAAATTTGTGTTTAAATGGACAACAAAGCAGTCAGATAATGCTCGAGCACGGCCTGCGATAAATTCGCTCCATTTTCCATGGCCAAACTGTAAGCGGTGTCGCCGTGCTCATTTGTCGCAGTCAAATCAGGATCCTTCGATAGTAGTTCATTGCACGTATGGGGATGATTGCCAGCGGCGGCGTACATTAGCGGCGTATTGCCAACAATGTCGGCGTGCCGAGCATTGGCCCCGTGCGACAAAAGCAGCCGCACAACTTCATGATGACCACCGGCAGCGGCAAGCAGCAATGGCGAGATCAAATCCGGTGCCAGCGTACCAACATCCACCAGCCGGGTGGCTAGCAACTGGGCCGCTGTCGCTACTTGGCCATAGTAACACGCCCAATGAAGAGGTGTGAAGCCATTTTGATCGGGTGAATCGATTGTCTTCGAGGCGACGGCCGCTTTCACTTGCTCGTCGGAGAGTTCACCTTGGCCGGCGCGTTCGTGAAAGCTCAATTGAACATCGGTCGTGCAGAAGGTGGCTGCTGTATTACCACGTTGAAGATTTGTCAGGACCGTTGAATTCGAATTGCAAGCGGCCAGCGAAGAATTCGAAATTGCATTAGATTTCGTCGATGATGAAATGCCAGAATGAGAAGTGGGGGCAAAGGTGGCGGCGGTGTTGGAAGCAGCTGCAGCGCTCGTAGCTGAAGTTGGAATATTAACACTTACAGAAGCAGGTGAAACGGTAGCTGTAGCGGGACTTAATTGAGGGCGGTAGGGCAAAAAGGCACTTTTTCGCTTGCCAACGCCGCCAACGCCAAGTAAATTTAACTGCAACGGATTTCGACTCCATTTTGAAGATGATGGTGATCCGCTATGGCTGTGGCTGTTTTTTTTTTTATTCGATTTGTTTCAATTTTCGGCACACGGTAAATTAAATCATTTTTCCATTTCGTTTTTTGATGGTTTTGAACGTAGTTTGAATAATTTTGTTTTCTTAATCTCTACAGAAATAAAATGAACAAATTTCACAAGAACTTACCGGCTATCTTCCGTGTCCGAGTTTGGTGGTGAATTTGAAGACATTTTTTACAGAAATTCAATAGGAATTTGTTAATTATTTCACTTAGTTTGTATTTTCTTTTGATTAAAGAATTGAAAAATTGAGTATAGTTTAATTTTTTAATAACGGCTTGGGTTTTCTTTGGCAAAAAAACGTTGTGTGAATTTTTCAGTGTAAACAAAATTAAAAAATGGCCGACCAAAAGAAGGGCGGCGAACAGCGGAACAAAAATTTACTCATACCGCGTTTGCATTTTGCCGACGATATTTGGTACAAGGAGAAAAAAATCGAAAAATGCTGTTTTTTTTTTTGTATTTCGAGATTCGAAGAATTCGGAAAGCTGAAACTGGGGAAAGGCATACACATGTTGCTGTGTGTTAGAGGAAGATGGATGGTTAGGGGAAGTGGGAATATCGTAAGAATGATTAGGCGTTGGTTTTCCGTGAGGTAGCTCTTTTCGGAAGTGTTTGGAAATGTAAGTAGCGAAACTTTAAGGTGGACTGCAATTGGCCGAACGGATTTTTTTATTCATTACCAACATACGGGCTACTAAAGACCTTTGGTATAGTCGAAGGTTCAGAGTTTACTCTCGATTTGCTAGTACTTGTATCTTCAGTCGATCGCTGAACAATCGGTTAAAGGGGCATTGATACTCCGCTAGAGAATAGAAGGATAGAAACACTTATTTTCGATATGTGGATGCGTAGCTACATACATAGCCTCGTCCACACACAAACCTTCCTTCTCTTACTCTTAGGTTTGGATAACAATGAAGAAGTCATAGATCTTGTATAGTTCTTGAATGGGAATAGTTCTGACTACCAATTTTTGGATACTGCACTTCGAAACAGCTGAAACACATGCACACTTGAAGACTGTTAACATGAGCACGAACAACAACCAACAAATTTCATTCACATTCAAAGAATGATTTTTGAGTTTAAACACGCGGGAACATTTTTTTTTTTGGAAGTGTGGATGGTGCGGAAGACGAATAAAGTTTAGCAGTTCCTATCAACTAGAATTCTGTCGTTTCCTTTAGAAATTGTGAGGAAATAGCTAATAGGGCTTGAAACGTATCTGAACTCACTGTTTTCCATTCATTCGTCGTTCGTTGGCCGTGCATCGTGCTTAGTGAACAGCACTATAAAAAGATACGATATTATCCACACTTCCGTATCGACTTTCCTTCTCTCATGACATTCGCTCTCGCTGACATTACGATCTTAAAATCTGACATTTGTAAACCAACTGAACTTTTGACACTCGAGATCTGCCAAAAATACATATCTCGTAAGGGAAAACCATTATCCGTCGAATTCACAGAAAAATTCTTCACGGAATCTGGAAACGAACCACTAACCATGTCTGTTCCAACCGGAATCATATCTCACTCTCGTCAAGTATGCAGCCTTTACAAGCGTGCCGTAAGGAATCTTGAAGCATGGTACGATCGCAGGTAAGACACAAAATTAATGTTTTCAATTTGGTTCTCTTATGTAATTTCTAATTATTTGCATACAAAAAAGACACATCTTCCGTTACCGAGCTGTCCTGCTTCGCGATAGATTCGACAAGAACAAGAACATTACCGACATGGCTGAGGCAACACGAGTTCTCGAAGCTGGCGAGAAGGAACTCTTCGAAACTCAACATTTTCAACCAAAGAAATGTAAATCTTTCTATTGAAAATCATTAATTTGTTAAAAATTCTAAGTGACTGTTGGAAATTCTAGTTGCCAATAGCCCTGGCGGTTGTGCATTTGAACGAGAGGTCATTCCACCCGACTGGGTCTTGGATTACTGGCATCCATTAGAAAAGGCACAGTATCCCGAATATTTTGCACGACGTGAACAGCGCAAAAAGCAATACATGGCAATGTGGGAGAAGCAATACGGCAAACCAAGCAAGGAGGACTTGGGACATCATTAGAACGATTGTCAACCTTTGATTTGTTGTTAGCTAAATATGGAAATACACAGTAGAATCTTCAAACAAGTGTTTTCTTTTCCTTTTTGGTGTTCTCAAGGTCCTTCGCGACTGATGGACTTCTCGGAATGAAACAACATTGCTCTCAGTTTCTGATTGAGTTTATTTTTTTACACTTTTATTTTCTTCCGGTTTCCCGAGCCGAATACTCGGAGATATATAAATGCACTCGTTTTAAAGACCAATCTATTGCTTTGAATCTCCTTTCCTCTTCATGTAAAGTATAAAATTAGAAATATTGTGTGATATCTTACAAACTGTGAACATAACCTTCTTTTAATATGTTTTGCATTTTGTTTTACAGAAAAAGAAAACGGAAATACAATTAAGAGAGATGAGTACAAAGTCAAGATACAACAAGTTATATTTTGAAATTGAATAGAAAAAAAAAAACTAACCCCAAAAAATGACGAATTGAATGAACAAAACCTTAACAAAAGCCTCTCCTCCTCGTTCTAGTCTTTTGACAGCTTTAATTCATCTCGATTGGATCCATTCGCGGACGTTTCTTACAGCTGCTATTTGGATTGTTTGCATCTTCAGCGGAATGATCACGTTTTCGGAGCACCGTCTTTTTGTCCCATTGATGAGTCAAATAGCGCAGTAGAATGCAACGTTTTTCGAGAACGATTACTTGTTCGGCTGGATTGTCTTCGGTTGGCAGATAGACGGAGGGACGTTTTTGTGATGTGCGGATTCCATTTTCTGTGTTGAATAGGGAGAAATTGTTGGCATTGTGGCAGGGAAGACCTTTAACGAAGTCGTCCACGGACATTTTGCTTTATTTCTGTTGTTTTTGCTGCCTTAGTTTTGTTGTTTTTGAGGGTTATTCGGTTGTGAATTACTGGAGTAGATTTGGAATTGAACTTGATTGGATTTTGAGATGTTTCAAAGATGCTTACAGTTCTGGGAGACTTTGGAGTTGATGAGAATTGATTGGACAGGATTTTGTGCTTTTTATATTCGAATGATTTTATTTCCAGTATTTTGGAAATTAAAGAAAAGTTTAATTTTTATTTGTTCTTTTCGAGAGTCTCGTTTCTACTTTAAAAAAAAATTGATGCAGGAAAATTGACGTTTTATTTTTTGTTCTATTTTCTATTGTCAGTAAGTTTGTGTGGCGTTCAGTATTCAGCTTAGAATTGCTTATGGTATGTTCACACTTTATAGTAGGCATTGGAGAACGATTGTTAAATGAACATACTCATGGATTGACAAAACTTTAAGCAGTATCAATCTGTCACGAAAAAGGTTCTTCCTTCGAGAAGAGGTTTATAGTTGTAGGTCCCCTCAATTCTTCGTAAGCACCTAAGGACTCTGCATATTTATATTTCCTCCTAGAATCACAAGTTCCGCAATTCTTCAAATGCCGAAAAAAGGAAAGATCAAAAACAATCAATCATTCAGAAATCTGAACTGACCTATTCTTTGAACGTCAAAGGTCAAACAGATTTTCAAAATTGACAGACATCTGATTCAGACGGATTTAAGGAAGCGAAAACGGGCTATGTTTCTAAAAAAAACGATTTGCAGAAAAGAAATGTAAGTTTTTTTGCTACAATCTTTGACTAGAAATTACTATTCACTATTTCCTCTTTCAGGCAAAGAACCAAAATCACTACAAAGAATGAGAAGGGATAGACTTTTCTAGTCCAGAGGATGCATGTGAGGGACCGTAAATGATGGGAATCAATTGTTCATCAACTCAACTGCTTTCAACTTCAGAACTGTAAAATGAATCTAAAAAATAAAGAAAATTCACAAAAAAATTCAAAAAATAAAACTTTAATCGCTCCTTATGTCGTTGCAAACAAATAAAGTAGATTTTTGGCAAATTGAATAATCTCCGTGCCGCCAAGCTTTGATGTTCCATAAACCCGATCAACAAAGGTGATCGGCACCTCACCAATCGTGAATCCATGTTGTCTAGCTCTCACAAGCATCTCCATTTGGAACACATAACCCTTCGACACACAACTTGCAATGCATTTCTCAAGAACGTCCTTCTTGTACAAACGGAACGACCCCGTCAAATCCGACGCCCTAGGACGCAACAAAAGCTGTGATAAGAAATTTGCACCACGCGAAATAAGTTTTCGCTTGAAATCCCATCCATAAACTCCGCCATTGCCTTCGTATCGGGTGCCAGAGACAATGTCCAGATCTTTTTCGGCTTGAAGTTTTATGAATTCCGGAATGAATTTTGGCTAAGGAGGGATGGTTTAGTTGATTTTACATAAACGTGCTATCAACTTACATGATGACTCAAATCAGCATCGATGATTATGATAAAATCTCCACTGGCATGTTTGATTCCGTGAATGTAGGCCGTGCCCAAACCGAGTTTGGATGCCCTTGGCCGAAGAAGGATTTTGTCTTCGCCGTAGATTTTCTGCAAGTCTTTGGCAACGTCTAAGGTTCCATCTGGACTACCATCATCGATTACTATGATTTCGTAATTGAATCTATAAAAATGTTGTGGAAATGTATCACAAATGGGCAAGAAATTGATAAGAAATTTTGTCTTACTTGTCACTCATGTATTTTACT
The DNA here is from genome assembly GCA_920937365.1 of Sphaerophoria rueppellii. Taxonomy (NCBI): domain Eukaryota; kingdom Metazoa; phylum Arthropoda; class Insecta; order Diptera; family Syrphidae; genus Sphaerophoria; species Sphaerophoria rueppellii. The sequence continues at coordinate 5,800,749 of CAKKXW010000005.1, forward strand.
ATTAACCAGACTATAATTGGAAGATTATCTTTTTCGTTATATGTTGGTAGCAGAATGCTGTATTTATGATTTGTTTCGGGCATTATTATGGAATGTTTGATAAAAATTCTATGAAAACAAATGAAAATGCAAATCAAATTAGGAGTGTTTTTGGCCGACGTGTTATGACAGTTGAAGATGTCAGAGCTTTTCAAACTGATTTGTTTGGTATGTCGGTAGAGTAGTGTAGTTGAATGGTACCATGACAGGGTTCATGTCTTAACGTAGTGAAAATGTGTTAATACACTTATTTAACACTTAACAAAATTAATAACGGGTTTTTATATTCCGTTGCTGGAAGTACAAATTTCATATGGGAATTTCCATAAGCTTCCTAATGACACTTCGATCTCCACAGTCTCCAGTTTTGCACGCCAAGTTGGTTCAGGTCCTCTACCACCTGTGTACTCTACCGGAGTCGCGGTCTTCCTCTTCTGCGACGTCCTTCCGGGTTGGATTCAAAGACTCTACGAGCCAGAGTATTACTTTCCATTCGCTCTAAGTCATCATTGGATGATAATAGAACTAATTTCAAAAATGTTTGCTTCAAAATTGAATTAGTTTAGCTAGTTCCCAGTAGATGGTGCTAGGATCGGTGGCGAAAAATCGCAATTTTGAATCCATTTTTCCCGAAAAACGGAAAACGAAAAAACCAACGTCCGTCGTAGTTTCATATTAAAGCTTCCGATGTGGGTTTCTGAAGAATTGTTATTCTCTTCTCTCCAAAATTTTTGACAAGTGGTGGGTCTATAATTTTTGCTCACCATCATTAAAAATCGACTCTCCAAATTGTACATATTTAATAGCTGGCAAACTTGGCAAATATAAGAAATACAAAATTTTGAGCAAATCATATTGCCGATATAATGTCGTTTTCCATTGGCCTTTCTTTGACGTTTCTTCTTCTACCTCCAATGGAACGGGTTATGATGTATGTGTCGATTCTGTTTTCAAAACAGAAGAGTTCTGCTCTTCTCAAAAGCATTCCGTCTGTCAAAGTCAGTCGGTTTCAGAAGACTTCTGGACTCTTCCGAATGCTACTCGACGTCCTATATGGAAAGCGACATAAGAGTCGGAAGCTTTTCAAACTTGCTAGCACTTGTCAGCTGAATTTTGAAAACCTATATAAATTATCGATTTAAGGTACCAGATGAATAATTAATCATCCAAAGTGTATTTCAGTGCTCTTGCGTGTTCAAGGTCATCACTCAATTTCAAATTCTCCTTTAAAAAGGTCTAATCCAAGTTAATTTTTAATGCCAGCCTTGTCGATAAAGCTATTTAACACATGTCAAGCAAACCGAACTAACCTTTCTAAGGCCTTCTAATTGCCAGTAAACTACCTTTGCACCTACCCTTTAAGTTTGAATTGAAGCTCAGTATTATCAGGGGAATAATTAGAGACAAAAAGTGTAGGGTTTTGAGTGTTTTGACTCATGTTCTTATACGAACAAAACCTGTTTGTAGACTGTTATTAATACAAATACCCATTTACCAACCATACAGAGAACGCATGTACTCCCTACCATTTCGATTTGAATCTTTTCAGTTACTCAGGTGACACTCGGCGTTGGGTACCGTCCATATCCGGCGTCGACTACCTACCCCAAGGCCTCATTAAATAGGTACTCGCACCCTAGCTGTGGCTTTCTCCCAGAGTTCTTACACACACTTTCCTTAAATTACTGCATGTTGAATGTTGCTTGTTGATAAAGCAAGATAAAAATAAGAAAAATGTCACCAATTCAATGGATTAAAAGTGAAAACTATTAAAAGCAATTGTTTGGTTTAAATCATTCAAGTCACGAACCTCTAACCTCCTTTTTTGCCCTACACATACAACGTAGACCCCTTTCTTATCAGGTAAACGACAAATGATATAATAATTCATCCACCTTCTCCCCCTTCCACCCACCGTTCATAGTGACAACAAAGTCCTCAATATTGTTTCAAGAACCCAAACAATAAACAAAACCCACACGCACGTGGTTCTATTCAAAAGTCAAAAACATATGACAAGTCAATGCGCAAGTCCTAACAAAAAAAATTGTCACCAGGATGCGCTGCAATCGGTCGACAAGACAGAAAACTAACGATGTCCTGCCGATGTCAGTTGGAGAAAAAAATTGACAACGCAAAGTGTTCCTGTTTGGCCTCATTACAAGTAATTTGTTGGAAGTTCAAGAAAAAAAAATCCTTAATGTTAAAAATATTAATTTTTATGAATTGTTATAAAAAATATACATAATTTGAAAAAAATAATAAAACAGTGACATGTGTATTGAAAACGGTTAAGAGCGTTCGGGGCTAGATGAGAAATTTCGTTGATGAATAAATTATTAGTAAAATTTTCAAGTTCTGTGAAGTTTTTTTGTGGGTACAGATCCCTTGGATTATGGCCAAGAAAATACCCTTTAATGTGGTATTTGCATCAGGTAAGTCCTTTTTTGTTTTCAAATTCAGTTGTAAGCCAGAAAAACGTCTCCAAAATTTATTAGATAACTAAAAAGCCATTATAGTTGCCAGATAGATAACACACAAAAGATGTACTTGTGTCTGCGATGACTCGTCCTTTTTTCTTCTTAAGAAGGTGAAGTACAGACAGATTTAGTGAGTCCGTACCACAGTGGAAAATTATGTTTTAGATAAATCGATAACTCGACAAAAAATAATAACAACAACAAAATGTGCAACTAAAAAGATTAATAAAATAAATTGTTGTTGTTTTAAGTGCAGGTTCTATACAACTTATACAGATAGCCCCTCTGTTGGTTGACGTGTTGACTACAGGAAAAGCTGCACCTTAGAGATTCGACCGCAGGATAATTACAGAAAGGAAATTTTTCCCTTGCTTAAACAATTTTGTTATTGTTTTTAATAAGTAGTTTTCTTTTTAAAGGGTGAGCCAAATGCCATGTAGTGAGGGTTTTTTTTATTGATTTCAAAACCCCCTCCACACGAATTGTGTGTGATGGATGGAAAGGGGGTTAAATTAATGTTTTATACGCTTCGAGGGATTTTCCATTCATATTCATACCTTGACGGAAGGAATGACACACGGTGACAGTGTGTAGGGAGTGTAGCTATTGTTCATTATTTTGTTACAACTAGAAGGAGTGTATAGCTGTAATGTAGTGTAACGTTGCCTCAGTTCTCATAAATGATTCCCAATTTGAGTAAAGTGCTTTCGACCTGGATAAGTTTGAAGAAAGCCCTATATGGGTAATGAGTTGCGTTGCTGGATTTTTGTTTCAAAACAAGAACAACTTTTTTTCCTCTGGGGTGGTTTGTATTCATATTATGATCTCTTAATTGTGTCTTAAGGTTTCTGTAGAATGTTTTTGAAGGGACTTTGTTGGGCAACAACAGGCCTCGAAAACGGACGGATACACTGATAATGACCCAAGCAAATGTATATATGCTGTCTTCGAGGAAGGACACCCAACACTGACGGCTCGGACAGTACGTCACAATAGACACATACAACTTCGAGGTAGTAGAGGAGTTTGTCTACCTAGGCTCCGCAATAAACACGCGGCAATAACACCAGCTCCGAGATCAGACGAAGAATAACTCTTGCTAATCGCTGTTTCTTTGGGCTAAGAAAGCAATTGAGTGGAAAAGCCATCTCTCGAGCAACTAAGGTAAAATTGTACAACACCCTCATCATCCCAGTCCTTCTGTATGGAAGGACCTTAACAAAATGGGATGAAAGTGACTTAGGCTGTTAATAGAGGAAAGTTCTTCGGGTCATCTTTGGCCCTGTGTGCATTGAAGGGGAATGGCGAAGAAGATATATAACACCGAACTTTACGGGTTGTACAACGACATGGACCTAGCCAGAAGGGTCAAGGTCCAAAGACTCAGAAGGCTCGGTCATTCAGAGCGGATGGACACCAATGCTCCGGCCCGGAAAGCCTTCGACACTATTCCCGAGGAACGTAGGAGGAGGGGAAGACCGTGACTCAGGTGGCACACTCAAGTGGAAGAGGACCTCAATTAACTTGGAGTGCAAAACTGGAGATAGCTCGCTAGGGACCGAGCTGGCTGGCGGAGACTGTTGACTGCGGCCCAAGTCCACAACGGACTGTAGCACCACCTTAAGTAAGTAAGTAAGTTGTTGGGCTTAAAAAAGTGTGTTTAAAAGTGGTTGAGACAGCTTGAAATCACCTTCTGTTTTTTTTTTGCGGATTGATATTCCTCACTGAACACTTTACATTTAAAATAAGGCTGTCATACCACTTGGCCACACGAATCTGTAATGCAATGACATTGTTATTCTTTGTTGACTGTTTCGGAGAACACTCGAGAACCGCCGTCCGGCTAACGTTTTTTTTCCATGCAGTGGCCGTTTGAAACTTCAGAGGCGGCAACTCTGATGCTTACATGGAAGTACCTATGTTAGGTTTGTTCGATGTGCGCTCGGTGGGGCTCTGATTCCGCACTGAGCTGTTTGATGTCGCTCTTTTCTTGCCTCGGTCCATTTCCATCGTGTTCGAGGTGTAGATATTGACTATTGAGTGCTCGAATCGGGAGCGCACTGAACCGACCCAAGTTTTGTAGCTGTTCGAATCAGCTGTTTCTATAAAACAATGTGTTCAATGAGAAAGATTTAAGTTTTTTTTGACAGCTCCGTGCAGGGCAGTGACAAGCACCGGAGCACCCCAGGGCTGGTTACATCGAACGAACCTATTGTTATGGTTGTTTTGTTTCTAGAGACATTATTAAAGACGATGTCGAAAAGTTGATAAAAAAATTGCAACTTGTTGCCAGAGGTCGTTCTTTTCTAGAATTGTTTTATGTTTGCCTCGATCAGGAATTGAGGATATATCCCCAATATTGAGCTGAGAATGCGCATACGCTATTGAAGATTTAGATGCTTTCCATGCTTAATTAAAACAACTGGATACCTCACTATGGACCTATGTAGGTACCTCTATGCAAGAACGTGACATTTGGATCCTTGATTTTTAATTTCACTTGAGTCAACAACCCTTCAAAAACAGTAGATACCTAAGATGCGAAAAATCTTGCTTATAATATTTTTCAATGCATCGCTGTGGTGTTAGGCACTTTTTTCTGAGAAATCCTATAAATAACGCCGCACCAATACAAAAAATAAATCCACGAGACATGTAACAGCCCATTATTCATCGCATCCTTCACAGTTTTTTTTTTGTTTCCCCCCTAAAACCAATGATGAACAGAACATAAAATTTCATCGTCTGGACACTTCACCATAGGATAATTGAATACCATTTCTGAGCTATGCACAAATAAAAAAACCCATAAAATAAGATTGCCAAAAATTGCATGTTGAACGAGGAAAAAACTGATTTCAACAACGACAAAGAAATCTCCGTCCATCAAAAAGGACGATTTAAAGGATAAGCGCATATCTCTCTAAATTACCATCACTTTAATGCCAAAGTAGGTATCCTGGTGTATCGTCTCCGTCTCACACAAAAAAAGAAGTCAAAAGTAATTATTTACAAAAAAGGAAGGATTTTTATTGCGGCACTTTCCTTGTACCTTGGGTTTTCAGTTTCTTCTATCTTCTGTACTTTAATTTGCCAAGCAACGACCTTGCCGGTCCAATAATTGTCAACAGCCATACGACCAATGTGACAGAGCTAATAAACGGTATAAAATTCGTATCAACAAACTTGTAAAAGAAAATTGTATTGTAGCCAAGAAATATCGTTGACATGGCAAGTGTAAATGTGACCAAGCCGAAGAGATTGTGACGTAGTTTAATTTGGACAGGTTTGAAAAGTTTTTTGAGCAGAAACGGATATGTGTTCACCACTCCACCCATCATGCTGGCTAAGCACATGAATGATGTTGCCAGGCCTGCAAGCAAAAATATGGGCTTTACAATGATACTTCATGAAGAATGTGTGTTTTTTTTAACTCACCAAATTTTCCATGGATTGTGGTGAAATGAACTTCAGTCTTTGTGAATTTTCCTATTGCCGCTAATAGACCCATGGAGCCGCCAATTATTTGCAAAGCAGAATGCAGTCTTGTTTTCGTTCGGTGCGAAAAGTTTTTGGTTAGCCTATTTTCCGGGTAGTGGCACATCATAGCTTCAGCGGCAAGCAAGTGGAACTATAAAAGAAGAACATTAAATCCACAGTTTTTATAGAAGTAATTGTTGGCATTTGTCAATTTTGATAAAACCTATTGATGAGTGATGGCGTTAAGGTCTCATTCAAATCGAAAATTGTTATTTTTTCCAATATCTCAGCTACCAAGTTGCTAAGAAATTGAGACCGACATTGACGAATAGCATTCGAACAGGCTTGGCTTAGGCCTAGGACTCCAATTATTTTTTTTTTTATGAAAACTGCATTTGCGTAAAAATGCAATCGGAAACACAATTAAGTAAAAATGCTGTTTGGTCCAAAATGCCGTATGGTGAAAAATGCTGTTTGGTAAAAATTGTCAATTGTTGCTTATAGTGCTACCTAGGCCACTTTTCCAAGTTTTATATTGGCGATGACGACCAAAACTCAGTCAGCAATACAGAACCATTCAATTTGGGTGCAGAAGGCCAACATCCATCCATCCATCCACCCGACATGGACGAAGTGAAGAAAGCGATATCTAAACTTAAGTCAAACAAAGCCGCTGGAGTAGACGGGCTAGCCGCCGAACTGTACAAAGTAGCTGGAGATGATTTGGTTAGGAGCATGCACCAGCTCATCTGCAAAATTTGGTAGGAGGAAAGCATGCCCGATGAATGGAACCTCAGCATCGTATGCCCGATCCTCAAAAAAGGAGATTCTCTGAACTGCACCTACTACAGAGGTATAAGTCTCCTTAACATCGCCATCGCCCTTCGTCAACAACCTGGTAGGTCCTTATAAGTGTGGCTTCAGAGTTCAGACCCGGAAAGTCCACCATCGATCAAATATTCACCCTACGGCAGATCTTGGAGAAGACCCACAGGAACTTCAAATCGATACCTACCACCTTTTTATCGATTTCAAAGCCGCGTATGACAGCGTCTTTAGAGACCAGTTTTGGCATTCCAGAAAAACTCATCCGTCTGTGTAAGATGACAATGGAAAATTCACGCTGTTCCATCATGGTCGGAAAAACCTAACGGACGCTATTGATGTCAAAAAGGTCTTAGATAAGGCGATGCGTTGTCATGCGATTTCTTCAACATCATTCTTGAAAAGATTGTGCAAAGCTCCAATGTCAACAGCATAGGCACAATCTTTCAAAAGTCCGATCCGGATACTCAGCCAGAAAAGTAAAGGTCCAACGACTCAGATGGTTGGGTCATGTTGAAATGTATGAAAATAATGCTCCGGCTCGTAGTCTTCGAATCCAACCCGAAAGAACGTCACAGAAGAGGAAGACCGCGACTCAGGGGGAAGGACAAAGGTGGTAGAGGACCTGAACAAACTTGGCGTACGAAACTGGAGACAGCTAGCCAGGGACCGAGCTGGCTGGAGAAGTTTGTTAGGTGAGGCCCTGGTCCGACCTGGACTGTAGCGCCACCATAAGTAAATAAGTAAGTGCTACCTAGGCAGATACATTCAGAACTGCAGGTTTCAAAATTTTTCGTTACACTAGCGCCATCTAGCGGGAAATAGATGCAAATGTTGACACAGATCGACATTTATAATGTAGTTCCACTACTTTCCGCTAGATGACACTAGTGTCTCGAAACATTTTGAAACCTGTAGTTCCAAGTCTGACCTAGGCTAGTATAAATTTTCACCAAACGGCATTTTTGTTTTATAGGAAAAACTGCTAAGGAAAATCCTTAAAAATCAAACAAGAGAGTTGCCGAGATATAAGCAACAACAGATATTCCAATAAGTTAAGGACAACCAGAGATATTAAATAATTGGTTCGCTCACCATTTCATTTTACTGTTAATGTTAAATTATAAATTTAACTATATGAGGCTGTAGCAAGTTATTCTCGACAAAATGGTTTACACTAGTCACACTCCAAAGTCCAAGAACATCAAACCACAGATAATAAACTTAATTTTTTTTTATCTGTGATCAAACCATGACAATGTCAAAAAAGAACACCGGCTTCTGATCCACTCTTCCAGTAAAATTCAACTATCAACGCACTTAACCGAAATTGAATTGATTTACTATTAATATTATTCATTTTATCTTATCGTCGTGGGTCGATAAACAAAATCCAACAAAAAAATTATTCCCAGATTTAGAACGATGCCCTGTCATTATTGCCTCTTCGCCACCACATCCAACACACCGGTTTCTAACGTCTCTTGGATTATGGTAATCAATTTTCCATCGACTCGAAAAAACAAAATGAAAACAAACAAAAATATGAGAACATACCCCAATCGTTGAGACCAGCGCATGCAATGACGTATCGGAAAAACTCAAACTCTTAGCCAGAAAGGTCATGTAAACGACTACAAAACCGATTAGAATATGATTGACAGTGTTCAGTAATAATTGCAATTGCTTCCATTTCGATATCGATTGGGAATTGTTGTTTTGAGATGAATTAGAAAATGTACTTTCGGCCATATTGAAGTGGAGGAAGTAAAATTGTCGCTTTCCACGCGCACACACGATCGTGATTCAGAAAAATCAGAGCCCACTAACTCACTGACAGTAAAACGACTTGTCGATTCAACGGTTTGTTTGGAACTAATCGACTGAAATGGGTGAGAGAACTGAAAGCTATAAAACTGAATGAATTTTATGTCTGGGTTTTTGGTGTATTTTAGTTTGTGATAAATGATAATGGAGAAAATGTTAATGGACTTATGCGGTCGCAGTTTGTTGCTTGTAGCATCAAGTGGGTTTCAGGAAAAATGTATTTTTAGGGAGATGATTTCAATATTGACAGTTTAGCGGTAAATGAGGGCAAAACGAAGTATATGCTGTCTCCGCGGGAGGATACCCAACACCGACGGCTCGGACAGAACGTCACAATAGACGCATACAACTTCGAGGTTGTAGAGGAGTTCGTCTACCTAAGCTCCGCTATAAACACAGGCAATAACACCAGCGCTGAGATTAGACGAAGAATAACTCTTGCTAATGGCTGTTTCTTTGTGCTAAGAAAGCAATTGAGTGGATAAGCCCTCTCTCGAGCAACTAAGGTAAAATTGTACAACACCCTAATCATCCCAGTCCTGCTGTATGGTGCAAACGCATGGATCTTGACAAAATCGGATGAAAGTGCCTTAGGCTGTTCCGAGAGGAAAGTTCTTCGGGTCATCTTTGGCCCCGTGTGCATTAAAGGGGAATGGCGAAGAAGATACACAGCGAACTTTACGGGTTGTACATTGTACAACGACATGGACCTAGCCAGAAGGGTCAAGGTCCAGAGAATCAGATGGCCCAATGCTCCGGCCCGGAAAGCCTTCGACACTATTCCCGAGCGACGTAGGAGGTGAGGAAGACCGCAACTCAAGTGGAAGAGGACCTCAATCAACTTGGAGTGCAAAACTGGAGACAGCTAGCTAGGGACCGAGCTGGCTGGCGGTCCTCAACGGACTGTAGCGCCACCTTAAGTAAGTAAGTAAGAATACCAATTTAAGGGCGCCAACATTTTTGGATTTCTGGAGTCTGTTCACTGGGATCAAAACTATTAGCATAACTTGGCTTCGAGACCTTAGTCTTTATGAAAAACGAAATGTCTTGCGAAAACGTTACAAAAAGTTGTGATTTTGTACCTTCAGAGCATCAAAAAGTCCAAAATAAGAGTAATAACAGTGGAGCCCTTGAAGATATAAGGGGAAACAGCACAGCAAATCCTTAACTTTTATTTGACTTTATTTTTAAAGACAATCTGAACACATGCCAATTCTCGAGGCTTGACAGTTCGGTTTCAGTCTAACTTTAAACTTTTTTTTACAGATGAAGATCCAGCATTCCCAGCCAGTGAATTAAATTCTCATGGGCCAACAGTGCACGGATGGCGAAGCAGTCCTGGAAACAACACAAGCCCACACGACATAGTCTTGCGTTTTCACAAACCGGCCAAAATATGCCGCATTCAAATCTTAGCCCACCAGTATCTGATTCGTAAGCTCTCTTTCTCACCTTCTCTCTTCTTTTGAAAATAAAATCTCATTTTCTGTTTCATTTAACTTCTAGCTGAAAAAGCTGAACTATGGCTTCACTATTCACCGAAAGGTATACCAAGCACTCCTTCCAGCCAATGTTTTGATTTTCTAGGTTTTATATCGCTCTCTGATAATTCCGGAACAAATTTCAAGTCGCGAGAACTTCAAAGTGTTACGGTAAATCCTAGAAGAGGAACACATCTCAAGCTACGCTTAAGCGCACCGCACAAGAATGAATATAACACCGAGGGCCAAATTGCCCTAATAGCTGTCAATGTGCTGGGTGAAGATCTGGATACTAGTTCGTCGGGTGGGGATGAAACTGGTTCGGGGTCGGAAATTCAATTGACAGAGAATGGGGAACCAGCTCTGGCTTCGATTTGTGATGATCTCTTGTTCTCAATGTATGTGGAAGAATCCATTGCGGAGATCATTCGCGAGATGGAAGAGAAAAAGTCCAAAGCCGTTAATGACGAACGGTTCGAATATGCCAGAAAGCTGAAGCTGTGCATGACTTCGCTAAAGGTGGCGGGTGAACGTCTTGGCCGTTATTCGTTGGCAAAGCGACAAGCTGTGCAGCAGGAGGATTTTACTACGGCCAAATTGAGGAAGGAACAAATCGAAATGTACCGCAGGGCTGTTTTGAAGCAACTGCTTGTTGATCAGCTCCTAGAACGTAACGGAGTAGTAGCTGACAACGATTTGGCTTCAGAGGTATACTCCTCGAAGCCAACATTGCCAACAGCTCCGAGCTTGCAAGAAGTCGCTACAGCTCTGGCTGAGGCCCATTTTACAGCCACAATGAGTCCCAAGAGTGCACAAGAAGATAAATCATCGACCGATGGAGGAAGTTCTGGAGGTGGAGGAGTTGGCGCCCAGAGTACGGCTAGTGATACCCATTCAACTCATTCGACTGGCAGCCATCGCAAATCTCATGATGACATCCCTAATTCACCAAAGCTCAACATCGGTCGGAGTCCTAGTCGGGGATCTCCAATGTCGAGCCATCAGGGTTCATTGCGAAGACGCAACAAAAGCGCTCCGCGCAACAGCTACGAAGACTACGAAGAACGGGCTATCCCTACATTGAGACAGTAAGTTATTCAGAGTCCTCTATAGATGATGGTTGTTGTAAGATCATCCTCTTGAAATTTCCTATTATCGATGTTGTGAACGTATGGTTCTGTAGATAAAATTTTGTATTCTTATAGCTCGAGCTTGCATGGGTCTAAAGACAAAAAAAGACAAACGGCTAAACAAATAAACTTAAAAAAACATGTGCTTTATATAGTTTTCTCTCTCAAAAACATTTAAATCAAAAACATACATAAATAAACATAAAAAAACATAAATTTATTGCTCTCTAAATGGTGGTTCTGGTTAAATTTAAGTTGTGGTTGTTGTCATATTGAATTTTCAGTTCACATACTAATGAATTTTTAAGGGAATGCCAAGGCACAGCGCTACTCGATGCGGATCCGAACCGGGGACGATCACGTTTGAACGATCGGGAACGACGTCAGGCTGCGCTACCGATTTTGGTCTTTGGAAATGAATTGGTGAGTGGTTCTCTAACAAAAACACTTAATCAAACAGATCTTAATTTGTATTTGCTTTTGACAGGTTGAGCAGTTCTATTCACGTCAATTTCAAGATCGTGAAGACGGTCTCATGCGACTGCGCAACTTTCTCAAAGGCCAAGAAACCGAAGGCGAGTGCGTTGCTGGGGCAAATAAAGTCGCTCGCAGTGCTGCTTTGCTGCTGCATCGAGCTGTTCGCGATGCTGTTTACTCAGTTTTTAGTCAGGCTACGGAGACTGTCAGAGTGCTGTTTCTGGAATTTGTTCCCAGTCGCGTGTCACAGAGTGAAGTCGCTCGGTGTGTAGATCGCCTTCTGCCAGAACTACTAGCCAAGAGTGGAGATCCATCTGCACGAATTCATACTCTGGCACAGCACACGATTTTGAGTATAGCCGCATGCCCGGAAGTGAGTGAACAGCACTTAGTTGCACCGGCACTTTCGCGAACTGTCAGTTCTGGAACACATCCACGATTGGCGTTGAGTCGCATGCAAATGTTGGAGCAATTGGTTCTGAGTCAAGGTATCAGCACTGACAAGCACAGTGGTTTGACATGCAGAGCTCTGTCGGAGTGTGGTTGCTCGGGGATACATCATCCAGCGGAGCCAGTTCGCAAAGTGGCCGAACGGATTCTACTGTTGGTGTACAAAGTAAATCCGAGATTGGTTAGGAAGCAATTGCCACCTGATGATGACATTACGAGGCGAAATCTCTTGTATCGCCAACTATTCACCGAGTTCGACAAGCTCGACATGGAACGCAAAAAAGAGATGCTAGAAGCAAACAAACACTTTTCAGGACCGTCAAGTGATCCTATTTCACCACCATCGAACAGAAGCAGTGACAAACACTCAAATGCTCGAGGAGAACACTCCTTCGACAGTCGCGTGGGGTTTGGATTCGGCACGAAGAGTCCCGACTCCCAAAGCAGTCCAATGCGACGTTCAGAAACGAGAATACTCAAAAGCAAAAGTGGTCATTCGATAAGCCAAAATAACGGTGCAACTGCGAGCAATGGACATACGACTGGAATTGCTTGCAATGGAAAACAGGAATACAATGAGAAAGTGAAACAATCGATGATATCGAATAACTCGAGGAAGAGCTCCAATTCGAATTCGAATTCGGAATCGCTTGAGGAGCCTGATGTGATGTAAGAGTTGAAGTCGATTAAAAATTTGTCTTTTCAAATGATGTACATATATATAAATAATTAAATAAATAGACGATGTCCATTTTGTGATTGGTCTTGTCACGGTGAACAGGCGCATTTAGACAGGCATTATTGGAAGTCGTGTCCGTTTTTGACAAAATGCCCACAGTGTAGTCAAGTTTTGGAAGTTGCAGCATTGAATTATCATTTGACAAGTGAGTGTCAAATATATGTCAAGATGATTGTTTGACATATTTTAATATCATGATTTTACTTTCGAATATCGTTGCAGAAGAATGCGAAGCAAAAAACAGTTATATAACCTGCGATCGTTGTACTGAATCTGTTCATAAACAATTGTATGAGTTACATCAAATGGAAGACTATTGTAGAGGTGAGTAATTAATGCCGTTGGTGCAAAATTATGGTCCGCTAATAAACAAGTTTAGTGTTTTTTTCACTACTCAGTAGCCAGCACAGCAAAATTTCCTTTGGGAAACAACAACAATCTAGATTACAGTCGATAAAAAGGCCAGTAAAAAATGACAGTTGTGCCGTCAATAGAGCTTTCAATTATTGAAATAATGGCAGCGCTAATGGCGTTAAGAAGCATTATTTGCTATGCGAATCTAATGATTTGCATAATGAACTCTCTTGGGTTGAAGTATTTACTATTTTCCTTATCCGAGACGCAACCCTCAGGTCCATTTTTTGCCTATTGCCAGATAAAGTATGTTGGAGCGTTTGAATCGCACTTGATTACTGTGTTGGCTACTGAGTAGTGAAAAAAACGTTTCAGACATGACTCAAACGTCATTTTAAGCTAGAATCATACTAAATTCTGTTAAATTTGTTCATTGGTGGACTATAATTTTGCGCCATTGCATAAAAATAGTGTCGAAAAAGAATCTATATGACGATTGTCATTTTTTATTTCAAGAACTGAAAACTGGAGCAGCTCGCTGTCCCCTCTGCCATGATGATGTTCATTTACCACTCGATGGAGGTTGGAAGTTGCATTTATTGAGCTCATCTGGTTGCCCAGGAAATGCTCGACGAAGGACAAAAAAACAAACCAATTAAATTAAAATTACAAAAATCGCAAACTTTGACGTCAAAAATTATTAAACACACACTATCTGCGCTATCAACTTGCCTTTCTTAAAAAAAAAGAATCAAAGTGATTTTTTTTTCATCAATAAAAAATAAATAACAATTAAAAAGTTAATTAACTATCTTTGATAAAGCTCTCTAGGGAAATTTGCAATTTCAAATTAAAAAACAAAAAAACTACATGCATACAATTTGTTAATAAAAATCTCATCACAATTTTTGAGCTTAAAAAAATCGCAAATAATAATTAAATATATTTTTAGTCATTTTGAATAAATCAAATATCACACAATAATACAAAAGTATATTATTAAATTAATGAAAATAACCGTCGCAAAGTAATTATTTTATAAAAATACAATTTTTAGTGAATTAATATTCTTTTTTAGTTGAAATGTTTGTATTAAAAATTGATTAGAGGCAATTTGTTATTTATTTTTAAATTTAATTAATTCCTATTATGTTAATTATTTAGCTTTACTCAAAAATAGATTAGTTTAGTCCTTTTAAAGGCGAAAACCTTAGATTGTGTTAACTATTTTATACTTTCTTGTGATTTATTTATAATTTAGATGAACTGAAAAAATTACAATAACTCAAATAACTACTTTTTATTACAAAAAAAATACTATTCTTATGCTGTAGAGACTTTCTATTTATAATACTAATTAATTTTATATTCTGTATGCGTTCATTTTCTGATTGTGATTGATTTATTGAATTATTACGTCCGTTTTTACAAATCCCATCCATTTGAGTATAAAATATTACAAATAAAAAAAAGATAAATATATAATTAGTACATTAAAATAAATCAAATTATGCATTAAAGACAGTGAGACATTTGAATAAACAGTACTAATGCAAACCATTTGTTTTTCACTAATTTTTAATTTCTCAGTAGATACATAACTTACAAGTGAATCTACAGTAGGGATCAGACTTAAGCCGTACCTTTAAGCTAGCTGATGCCAAGTTACTTCAACAACTCAGTCACGGTCTTCCTCTGCTGCAACGTAGTCTGATTGGATTGGATTTGAAGACCTTATAGGCGGGAGGGTTAATCGTCAATGACGTTAATTTCCATTTGCTCTAGTTGAACCAACCACTTTAGTATTCAACCTTGACTTTTGCAGCTAAATCGATGTCGCAATAAAGCCCTTACTTTTACTTAATTCTTCTCCTGCCTCTTAAGGCATCATAAAAAGTTAGAGAAAGGAATTTACAACTACATTTGAAGACTTCTCCTTCTCAATGAAAGCAACGGCTGGCAAGAATTATTCTTAGTTTATTTTTAACATTGACAGCCACGAATTCCAAGTCCAACTTGCTTACTTACTTACTTAAGGTGGCGCTACAGTCCGTTGAGGAATTGGGTCTCAATCAACAGTCTCTGCCAGCCAGCTAGGTCCCTAGCTAGCTGTCTGCAGTAGTGCACTCCAAGTTGATTGAGGTCCTCTCCCACTTGTGTGCGCCATCTGAGTCGCGGTCTTCCTCTCCTATTACGTCCCTTGGGAATAGTGTCGAAGGCTTTCCGGGCCGTAGCATTGGTGTCCATCCGCTCTAAATGACCGAGCCATCTGAGTCTCTGGATCTTGACCCTTCTGGCTAGTTGGATGTCGTTGTACAACCCGTAAAGTTCGCTGTTATAACTTCTTCGCCATTCCCCTTCAATGCACACGGGGCCAAAGATGACCCGAAGAACTTTCCTTTCTTAACAGCCTAAGGCACTTTCATCCAATTTTGTCAAGGTCCATACTTTTGCAGCATACAGTAGGACTGGGATGATGAGGGTTTTGTACAATTTTACCTTAGTTGCTCGAGAGAGGGCTTTTCCACTCAGTTGCTTTCTTAGCCCAAAGGTAGACACCAGAGATTAAAATGAGTCAAGTATTGCTTGTAAGTTTCGGGTATTTACTCAAAAAAAACGAGTTTGATCAAACTGAGTCAACCATCAAACAAGTAATTTCGAGTTTTTTTATTCATGAGTAAAATTATTTACAAGTCATCCCTTATTTCAAACGAGTTCAAACGAGTTTACTGATTGAGAGAAGAATTGCTTGCAATCACCACTCCATTATTCATGGCGCTTGTAAGTAAATCGAGAAATATTGTTTGGTTTGTTTGAGATTTGTGTGCTGAGTGGAAATGAAGGTAATTTATGGTCAGGAGGTTTATTTTCATCGTTGATTTTTTTCATTCTCGAATTTTTATACCAGTGTATAATTTTTCTCTGCTGCTTGTAATAATCTTATGTTGTTGCATGGCGGATATTAGAACGTAGCGGTCTTGAATGTTAGCTTGATCTCAGGGTAAAAAAAAATCATAAGATAATGTTTCACTTTTCCTTTGAATTCAGTTAAATTGAATGAATCCGTTTCACCCAGGGTGCAGGTCGTCTCTTTAAAGGGAGTCAAGAATATAACAATTTCATTCAATAAATTATTCTTGATCTCTTGAATTCGTTGCAGCTGTTGTTTATGCTGTAGAACATGCACAATATCTGGCATATTTTGTTGAATCGATTTGCACATCTCATACCTTAAATACCATACGTTTTCATTTGAATCTTAATATTTAAAAATGTACTCATTGAAACAAAAAAATCTTATTTTATAAAAAGAAAATGCGGAAAACCAAAAATTATTACTGAAACTAATTCATTCATAGCTTGACTTCTTCTTTCATACCTCAATTTTTGTTTTAATACTCTAAAAAAGAGCCAACATCCCACCCTAGAAAGGGATTACAATATATTATCCAGAAAGTAGTAGATAGCTTGGTAATAGGTAGAAGGTCAGATATGTCATACAAAGATTAACAATATTTAAAATGTCCTTACAAAACTGCATTCTCTATCAACCGGTAGCAGGTATTCCCACGACATAATCTTCGTCAATCACTACTTTCTATTTAGGTACCTATACAAACATACCTAGCCTACATTTAATGTATGCATTCATTAATAAATCCTTTCTTTAATTAATGTGAAAAATAATGTTTCCAGTGCGGATTATTATATTTATGACTGCAAATCCGGCCACCTAACTCATTTATAAATATTTGTATTCATTAATTATAACCCATACAAAGCCTAAATCTTTCTTTTTTTCTTCGTAGAGAAAAAAAAATTTAAACATCCAATCAATTTTACCCGAAAAACTCGAACATGATTGAGTAAGTACAAGCAAACAAATTGCTTGTGAATCAGTTTGACTTGAAATGATCGAAACCGAAAAATATTTACGAGTTTCCTCTGCTTGCTTGGTTTGGCTTACAAGCCTTTTACTTATGAATCAATTTATTCATAAATAAGGGTTGCAAACAAACGAGTATGAACAAGCACACAAGAAAAAGTTGGGCGTGTTCGAACTGTTCAAACATACTCATTTTAATCTCTGTAGACACACTATTCTACTACCTCGAAGTTGTATGCGTCTACTGTGACGTTCTGTCCGAGACGTCGGTGTTGGGTGTCCTTCCTCGAAGACAGCATATACTTCGTTTTCCTTCATTTACCGCTAAACCCCTTTTTTGCCGCTTCTGTCTCTATTCTCACAAAGGCGCCATTGATTCATTCTGTGTTCTTCCCATTATATCAATATCATCGGCGTACGCGAGAAGTTGAACAGATTTTTGGAAGATAGTGCCTCTGGTGTTGACGGTGGAGTTCTGCATATCTTCTCAAGAACGATGTTAAGGAAACTACGCGACAATGCATCTCCTTGTCTGAATCCTTTTCCAATTCCAACTACTTACTACTAAATTGCAGCTCTCAATGGGTGTCCTTCCGCTTTACAGCATTAATCGTCTATTGCTTATTAAGGTAAATTGCATTTGCAGGGTTAATTTTGAACCTAGTTCAACTATTGAACAAGCTCTTAAAAACATAAATTTGTTTCAATTCTTCAATAATCTGATAGTCGGATGTATTTGAAAACAAAGCTCATTGTGAAGTTGATATAAGTTGTACTTTTAAGATTTTATAACAAGTTTCAAGAAGTAACCAAACAGAACTATTTACAAGCTACCGAGTTTAACGGTCGCTCAACTGTTGAAAATAATGAATTAGTTTCTTGAATTTCTTTTATTTGGCAATACTGGCTCCCACTAAGTTATGTACTAAAATTTATTGAATTCATTTTCCACATTTATACTTAATAAAGTTAGTCGCTCTTTATACTTCATAGAAGTCGTTTGGTCTTCTCTCTTACATAAGATAACAGGTTATGGGCCCAGAATACGCGAGAAATTAAATTCGATAAGGTTATACATATAATTATAGTTAAAGGTCACCTTGGATGTTGAATTTTTTTTTGATAAGAGACAATGGAGAGTGAGCTCTTTAAAGTGGAAAAATTGCAGAATTCCGAGCAATTCGCAGTATGGAAATTCCAAGTTACGATCTTGTTAAAAGCATCAGGTCTTTTTGATCATGTTATTGGGTTGAGTGCTTTTCCTGTTCAGGGACAGAAAGAGGAACATGCAGCGTATAGAGATCGTGAAAGTGAATGGATGCGATCGGATAGCAAAGCTCAAAGAATCATTGCTACGAGCATTGGTTCAACACCACTTAGGCATATAGTTAATTGCAAAAGTGCAAGGGAAATGTGGACAAAGCTGGGGGCGGTGTATGAACAAACATCGAAAGCTAGTGTCCACATGTTGCTTCAAAGGTTCTACAGTTTCACGAAAGATCCGAGTGATGACGTCGCAACGCACATTTCAAAGTTGGAGAACATCGTACGGCAACTAAGAGATGTTGGAGAGGAAATTTCAGAGAGTATGATAGTAACTAAAATATTAATGACTCTTCCTGACAGTTTCAAACATTTTTTTTGCGCGTGGGAGTCGTCAGTCAAAGAAGAGCAAACTTTGGAAAATTTGACGTCACGACTAGTAATGGAAGAGGCGCGAATGTCTTCTCACTCTGAGACAACCAATACAACAGCACTTATCGCCAAGAAAAAGGGGCAAAGACAGAAAGAAAAAAGTTCTAAGCCTGGTAAGTGTTTTACCTGTAATGGGTACGGACATTGGAAAAAAGACTGCCCGAAAAGATTTTCAGAGCAGAGAGAGAGAGGTGGTGGAAGCGGTGGAGCGAAGGCAAATGCTCTGGTTTCTAACTCTTCGAGTATCGATGGTAGAGTCAAGACTGGAAGTGGCAGTGAGGAGCGAAGACGAAGCTTTTCTAATTCTTCGTGGACTGGAAGTAGAAGTGAAGGCTTAAGGGGTGACGCACTCATTAGCAATTGTTCAGAGATCGTTGGTAAAGTGAAGACTGGAACTAGCGGTGGGCTGCAAAGGGTAGACGCTTATGACAGACAGACATGGACTGGAACTAGAGGTGAAGAAGAAAGGGCAGGCACAGAATCAAATGCACTGATGGTTAACGATGGACAAAGGAACAATCGATGGTATCTGGACTCGGGCGCGAGCGATCATATGACCTATGAAAAGAAATGGTTGGTGAATTATCGAAGTTTTTCAGATCCTATTGGTATAAGAATAGGGAGCGGAGAGCAAATTTATGCGATGGGAATCGGGGATATTAATATTCTGGCTTCAAATGGTACATCATGGACCGAAAAACACCTTTCGAATGTGCTTTATGTCCCTAAGATTTCTTGCAACTTGTTTTCACAAAATCGTGCTTTGGACAAAGGTTTGAAGTTCATTTCAGACAGCTTGCGATGTGAATTTGTGTCTATGGATGGCACCATTGCAGCAGTGGGAGAACGAAGGGAACAATTGTTCGAAATGTGTATCAAAGTGCAAATTGAAACTGACAAGATGGCTAATGTAGCAACTAATCAAACTTTGTCACTTAAACTGTGGCATGAAAGGATGGCTCATCAGAATGTAGCCCATATACGAAGTCAATTAAAGAAGGAAGGCATTGCTTTTGAGGACGATGTAAACTTCTCATGTGATTCTTGCATTTTCGGTAAACAACATAGATTGCCTTTTCCCAAGAGTGAATTTGTCGCAAATCGACCAGGGCAGCTTGTCCATGTTGATGTGTGTGGTCCAATGGAGGAAACCTCGTTAGGTGGAGCTAAATACTTCATTCTTTTCAAGGACCATTTTTCGCATTATAAGATGGTGTTCTTTTTAAAGCATAAGTCGGAAGTGTGCAACTCGATTGAGCAGTTTATTGATCGGGCAAGATGTGAAACTAGTTGTCTAATTAAGATTATTCGAACGGACAATGGCTCCGAGTTTGTCAATGAAAGTGTGAAATCTCTCTTAGCAAGTCATGGTATTCGTCATGAGACCACTGTTCCTTACACTCCAGAGCAAAATGGTTCTGCTGAAAGGGAGAATAGAACTGTAGTTGAAGCTGCCAGGACGATGTTGCATGGGAAGAATTTAGAAAAGAAATTCTGGGCGGAAGCAGTTAATACAGCCGTATATGTATTAAACAGAACTGGGACTAGTTCTTTGAAAGGTAAGAATCCTTATGAGTTATGGTGGGATAAGAAGCCAAGAGTTGAGGATTTTAAAATATTCGGCATCGAAGCGTTTATACATGTGCCCAAACAGAAACGTAAGAAATGGGATAAGAAGGCGGAAAAAGGCATATTTATGGGGTATGCGGACAACACAAAAGGATTCAGAGTTTGGTTACCTGCAGCTAGGAAAGTGGACATAGTAAGAGATGTGACATTCAGAGAAAGAGATGACGATGAGCAACATGTCATGTTGAGGCAGAATGACACACATGAAGAACCAGAAGTAGCTGTTATCCTACCAACTCCAGATGTCGATTCGAAGAACGGTGAAACCTATCAGCGCGAATGTAATCTAGATTTCGAAGATGAAGGTGCAACCGGGAGTGATGATGCTTTTAAATCAGCCGGTGAAGACGATGACTCAAACGATGATCGTGGAGGTGGTGAACGTACTCTTCCGTTAAAGGAGCGTTTGCGAAACTTGGATCCTGTTGACTATTCAGGTACGTGTAACATCTTATACAAACATGCTTTTCTTGTGCAGGGGGAACCTAATAGCTATCGCCATGCACTTGCCTGCGATGATGCAGCTCATTGGAAGGAAGCAATGGCAGATGAGATGGATAGCCTCTACAAAAATCGCACCTGGGACTTGGTTAAGTGTCCAGAACACAGGAAACCCATTGATAACAAGTGGGTGTATAAGCTTAAAAGCTTAGGTTTGAATGGAGCTCAGAAATATAAAGCCAGACTGGTTATAAGAGGCTTCAGTCAAGAAGAAGGTGTTGACTACGGGGAGACATTCAGTCCCGTGGCTAAATTTACGTCAATTCGCACCATTTTCGCTATTACAGCAAACGAAGGACTAAGCCTCACACAATTTGACGTGAAAACAGCCTTTTTGAACGGGGAGTTAAGTGAGGAGATCTATATGGAGCAACCTCAAGGTTTCAATGACGGATCTGGCAGGGTGTGCAGGCTCCGAAAGAGTCTCTATGGCTTAAAACAAGCATCTCGGTGCTGGAACAAGAAATTCACTGACGTTCTGAAAGAATTTAGCCTTAAACCAAGTACAATGGATCCTTGTGTCTTCATCTCAAGCGATGTAAACAAGCGCTTAATACTTGCGATTTATATTGACGATGGTTTAATTGCGGCGAGAGAAAAGCAAGATGCTATGAAGCTGGTGAAGTTTTTGAAGAAGAAGTTTGAAATTACGTTGTTGGATGCAGAGATGTTCCTAGGAATCGAATTGGCAAGAAGATCTGATGGTGGTATTTTTATCAGTCAACAACGGTATGCAGAAAGTGTCCTGAAGAGGTTCAACATGGATAACAGCAAACCAGTATCCACTCCAGCTGAAACTTGTTTGCATCAAGAACCTATATCGTCGGGAGATGTCAAATTTCCTTATAGAGAGGCGGTGGGATGCCTCATGTATTTGGCCATTGCAACTCGACCGGATATTGCCTATGCAGTGGGAGTTGTTTCTCGGTACCTAGATTCACCAAACCAAGTACACATCAATGCAGTGAAACGAATCTTAAAGTACATAAGAGGAACCTGGACAATGGGTATAACTTTTAAAAAAAGTAACAATTTTGATTTAGTTTGTTTCAGTGATGCTGATTACGCTGGCGATCCTGTAACTCGGCGTTCGACCACTGGCTACATTTTCATCATCTCTAATGGTCCAGTGTCGTGGTCATCACAAAGACAAAAATGTGTTTCTCTCTCTACAACAGAGTCTGAGTTTGTGGCTGCTTCACAGGCAGTGAAGGAAATGGTGTGGCTCAAACAACTACTTTTGGAGCTGGTCACAACTGGTGTGGGCGAAACAAGTTTGAACATGGATAATCAGGGTGCTATAAGACTCGTTAAAAACCCTGAATTTCACAAACGGACCAAACACATCGATGTTCGTTACCATTTTATCCGAGAGCGTTATGAAAGAGGAGATTTTAAAATAAATTATGTTCCTTCTGAATTCCAAAAAGCGGACATATTTACAAAGTCACTAACTAAAGATAAATTTCAAAATTTTCGTTCTCTGATTGGAGTTTCAAATAATTAATTAATGATTATTATGTTTTGATTTCATTTATTATTTAAAAAGTGGGAGTGTTGAAAATAATGAATTAGTTTCTTGAATTTCTTTTATTTGGCAATACTGGCTCCCACTAAGTTATGTACTAAAATTTATTGAATTCATTTTCCACATTTATACTTAATAAAGTTAGTCGCTCTTTATACTTCATAGAAGTCGTTTGGTCTTCTCTCTTACATAAGATAACATCAACACCATGAACATGAACTGCTCTATTTGTTTACAATCTCATTCTCAATCCATCCGTCTCACTCTCTCACACCCTCCCATATTTTCTATTTCGTTCAAACACTAAACAGAAACAAAAAACCTCCATCAGAAAATCTGACAAATTGACATTTTCTAGTGAAAAAAAACCAAAACCAAACCCCACCAACAAAACGCCAACCGACACCGACCAGCCCTACTCCTACTCAATCAACGAAAAAAACAACCTCATTTTTCGCAATCTAATTTTTCTTTTCCTCGGTCTTGAGTCTCTCTTTAGTCTCTCTAGAAATTTACGATTCAACCAAACATTAGTGCGGAAAATTTTCATTCAAACCGGCTTATTATTTAATAATCAATAAGTACAAAAATGTCCAGTTAAAAGGATAAACCAAACAACAAAACATATCGTCCTGTTGGAAGGAATAGACATTAAAGACAAACAAAGGGACGTTTCACCACGAACAAAATAAAAACTCAAATCTAATTAAATTCCTGTCGATTTTAACTTGGACTATCATTTTAAACCAAAGCCAGAGGCTAAAAACAAGACTAACTATGACGGTCCAGGATATCTTAGATCATACCTACCTGACGAAGGAACATCTCACCGGATTTGATAATTACAAGGTGACTGCTTGCGATACCAATTCCAATTTCATAGTTAATTAGTATTTTCATTTTCTAAAAAAAAACAGTACAGTGCGAGGGACACATCACCTCTAAGTATCTACGTTATGCACCCCTTCTGGAATTGGATTGTCAAGGTAATCATAAATCAGCATGACACATCGCCAATAGACGACTTACCATGTCAGAAAAAAATCAATTTCCTTATTTTGCTGTGTTTTTTCAAACAACACCAAAAGAAAAAATCAATAAACCAATTAAAAGCTAAAAAAATAAACATGCCACATGGCACAGTTTTTCCCCAGATGGTTTGCACCCAACCTGATGACGTTTCTCGGCTTCCTTTGCACCTTTGCCAATTTGGTGTTTCTCTCGTACTATGATTGGAACTTCTTCGCCAGTTCCGGTGATCCTAACTACAAACCGATTCCTCAATGGGTCTGGCTGTGCACGGCTATCAATATATTCCTGGCGTATACTTTGGACGGCATTGATGGCAAACAAGCACGTCGAATAGGCCTCGCCGGACCGCTTGGTGAACTCTTCGACCACGGACTCGATTCTTATACAGCGGTGCTTATTCCCACTTGCTTGTACAGCATTTTCGGACGCTGTGACACTTCTATTCCGCCCATTCGAATGTACTACATCTGTATGATGGTCTTCTTGAATTTCTACGTCTCACATTGGGAGAAGTACAATACTGGAGTGTTGTATTTGCCCTGGGGCTATGACTTTAGCATGTGGGGTTCGACAGCTATGTATTTGATAACGTGGTGGAAAGGCGTCGGATTCTGGAAGCGTAATTTGCCATTGGGCATTCCACTCGGCATTGCTATGGAATTCCTGTTGCACGTGAGCGCGTTGGCAAATATGCCAATGGTTATCATTAATGTGTACAAGTGAGTCATCTCCATCCATCAAAAAAAACTGTTCGTTTGTGCTTATTTTTATTTTTTTCAGTTCGTATGTACAAAAAACTGGAAAAATGCGTCCATTTGGCGAGGCAATTCGGCCAATGTATCCATTTGTTACTTATTTGGTAATTTTACTGGTTTGGCCTTGGATATCGCCTTCGAATATCGCTGAAACTGATCCACGAGCTTTGTTTATGTTGAGTGGAACAATTTTTAGTAATATTAGTGTGAGTATTTGTTTTGATGGGTTTTTTTTCTAATTTATTTTATTTATATTTGGTCCGAGGGAGAAAAAAACAACAGGGCTGGATTTAGTTAGGGCAATTCTCAGGGCGTCAATGCGCCATTCTGGTTAGGTAGGTTGGCTAGCGACTAATCAGTTTGCTTCGTGTATCGCATTGCTATTAAAGGAATAGCAACCTATTCGTAGGTCATCTACAAGAGAAACAAAAACTAGACGCATCAATTCAATCCGCCACTGCATTCAGAACAATGAATTCAATTAGTGTAGCACTCAAAGCTTCTGATTTGATTCATATTATCTCAGTTCGTCTGACCAACGGCCGACGACGACGACAAACAAACAAATAGAAACGACGCACGAGGGGAGCTTACATACAAATTGTGTAATTTGTACACAATAAGAATATGCAATGTACGAAAGTGGCTCTCTGTGCTGCATTACGGTACGTGTCTAAATGTGTGAATAAATCTTGGTAATCCAATTTTCTTCTAATAATTCAACTGGCGACATTTCTCTGAAATTTACTTTCTCACAGGTGGAGAATTCTTCACACTTCACCCCCCCCCCCCCCCATAAGTCATTTACCCTTTGGTTTAACTGTAAACGAAAAATGTTATCATTATCAGTTTGGGTCTAATTATTGTCTGGCTAATAAACTGGAACGAGGCGAAGCGGTGAGACAGTCTGTTTCTAAAGGAAGCTTATCGCTTATCGCTTCTGATAACTGTTTTCAGTTTATTTTGTTAATTATTTTGGTTTATTTGAAAAGAAAATTAATTAATGTTTCAAAGCACGAGTAGTTATGAATTACAAATGTGATTGTTTACGTTTCTGTTGTGAATGTAATTTTTCATACGCTAATAAATTTTCAACAATGTAATTTGATTTCATTGTCATTAGGTTAATGATTGTTTGTGTTAAGGTTATTAACGATACTTTACGCTTTGAGTGATGATAACCTATGGTTTTGGTTGCGGTGTGTGAAGCAGTGGAAGCTGAATATTTCGTTGCGATTCTTTCCTCGATCAATGGCCTTGTTATAGATTCAATGTTTGTTTCTTGGGCTTTAAAGAATTGGAAAAAAAAAAAAAACGAAAGACGTTCTCGTCATATTAAGTTCAATATCTAGTCTAGATTATCCGTAGAATACATTTTTGAAGAGCAATGATACGAAATTTACAAGGGTGGTCCCAAAAGTACCCGACCTAACAAAGAAAACACAAAATTTGGGTTATTTCTCTACGTAATCTCCATTTAGTTCGATACACCTTTTCCCAGCGATGCTCAAAAGCTACGATACCCTGTTTGTAGTAAGAACTGTCGAGCTCCACCTCTTCATTGTTAGAAAATCTCTTTCCACCGAGCCATTTTTTCAATATTGGGAACAGAAAATAATCCGAGGGGGCTAAATTTGGTGAATATGGTGCGTGAGGAAGCAATTTAAATTTCAACTCATTAATTTTGGCCAAAGCAATAGCCGGATGCGTGAACTGGTGCATTGTCGTGATGAAACAAAACTTTCTTTTCATCACCCAAATGCTGCAAATTCGCATAATACTCGCCGTTGATTGTTTTTCCTTTTTGAAGACAAGCGATGAAGATCACACCTCGTGCATCAAAAAAAAAAAAAAACTGGCGCTATGACCTTGTCTACTGATGGAACTGTCTTTGCTTTCCTTTGAGCCAAGGAAAGCTGGAGACCCTTCCAGTCCATTGTTTTGACTGTTCTTTTGTCTCAGATGTACAGTGGTGGACCCATGTTTCATCCATGGTTATGAATCGACGCAGGAACTCGGCTTTGTTTTACGAAATTTTGCCAAACACTCAATTGAAACATCCTTTCCGACGCTGTTTTTGTGCCATTGTCAGTAATCGCGGCACCCACCTTGCGCACAGCTTTCTCATATCCAAATTTTCTGTAAGTATCCGGTGTACACCGCTTTTTGATATGCCTACCAAGTCTGCCAACTCACGCAGTTTCAATCGGCGGTCATCCAATACCATTTTATGAATTTTTTTCACCATTTCTGGTGTTGTGACCTCATTTGGTCGTCCACTGCGGTGCTCGTCTTGGCAACTGGTACGGCCTCGTTTCAACTCCACTACCCAATATTTTATCGTTGTAAATGAAGGTGCATACCCCCCCAGAATAGAATCAAGCTCTTCTTTGATATTGGTTGGACTCAGGCCTTTCAAATGAAAGAATTGAATCACATACCGATGACCAATTTTATCCATTTCCACAATTCAGATCCTAACGACTGCCAAAGCAGGATTACTACTTACTTACTTCTCCGGCTCACAATCCATGAAGGATCTCAGCCTGAGATACTGCAGCCTTCCAACGTGAACGGTCCCTCGCATGTACTCTCCAGTCGCCAAAACCAAGCGCTCTGGCATCCGCAGTCACTTGGTCCTTGTACTGTAGGTTCGGTCTTCCTTGTCGTCTCGAACCTGGGAGCTGGGATGAGAAGACTTTCTTGGCTGGAGCGTTGTCGTCCATTCGCTCGATGTGGCCGAGCAAATGTAGTCGTCTTTTCTTGGACTTCTTGAGTACATCCACATCTTGGTACAGCTCATACAGTTCTCGGTTGAACCTTCTTCTCCATTCGCCATCGTCGCATACGGGACCGAAAATCCGTCGAAGAATTTTTCTCTCGAAAGTGCCCAGTATCAATTCCCCTTTTTTACTTATCGTCCAGCACTCGGCGCGCCGTAGAGTAGGACTGGTAAAATCAAAGTTTTGTATAGCAGACACTTTGTCTTTCGAGTGAGGAGTTTTGAACCCAGTTGTTTGGCCAACCCGAAGCAGCAGTGCTTTGCTAAGGTAATTCTTCTTTGGATCTCCACTAAGGTGTCATTTGTGGGATTGATGTTTGTTCCAAGGTAGGTGAACTCCTTAACTACCTCGAAATTGCTGCTACCAACAGTGACGTTTTGTCCTAGGCGGTGGACAGATGTTGCTTTGTTTGTTGATAGCATGTACTTTGTTTTGTCCTCATTCACTTCAAGACCAACGAGTTTTGCCTGTTCTTCAATCGCTGTGAAGGCCTCAAGCACAGCTCTCTTGGATCGATGCATAGTCCGTTGTCGTTCTGGGTCTGGTTACCATAAGAGGGTGGTCATTATTCGAGGCTGGTGTCTCTCTCATAACTATCAAGTTTTTTTTTACTGTGGAGGAGTTGTTAGCTCCTCGCACTAACCTACAAATTTGTTGGGCCGTTGAGCAATGCAGGATTGTCTAATTTTAATCGTAAGCTGCAAATGGTTAGTACTTTCTACTATACTCAATATTTTTAATCAACTATCGGCATCAATGCGATAGGTCGGGTACTTTTGGGATCACCCTCGTACTATTAAAAAACAGTGTAATATTTCAACTACCTTGGGTCAGAACCTACCATAGTCTTCAAAAGACTTCGAACTTGCTGCTGTATTTAAGATCCATGAGTTGTTATGCATTTAAAAAATAAAAATATCTAAATTTGTTGTTTTTAAATACTTCCAGTGTCGTTTAATCGTATCCCAAATGTCCAACACACGCTGCGAAGCCTTCCATTGGATGACCCCGCTTTTCATCATTCTCATAGCCTTCGCCCTATGGATTCCATTCTTCGAACGATTCATTCTCTATGTCCTACTCATCTACACAACACTAGCCCATTGGCACTACGGCGCCAGTGTGGTCAATCAAATGTGCGAACACTTCAACCGCATCTGCTTCAAAGTGACACCAAAATACCCCAAAAAAGAAGACACTGAACCTCTGTTAAGTGCTGATTAAAAAACAAAATATCAACTTAAATGTAAGAACATTATTCTTCTTTTTCTTATCATTCTTTTTTTTTCAAAGTGAAAAAGTCCAATTAGTCATTTTTGTGTTCTAGATGACTCTAGAAAAATATCCCATTTGTTTATATTATTATAGATTTCCCAATGCATTTAATTATGAGATTAGTTTGTATTTTAATTTTACTGTGCATACATTTCCTTTTCGCTGTTTCCTGAGTAGTTTTATTTATTCAACTTAGATTGCATTTATACATACAAATAAAAATGTAAAAAAAACGTATCTTATAGTTATATTTTCGTTAAGTTCAAATTACATACTCCAGAGTGTTCCTTATACAAAACAAAAGATAACGATGAAACGTTGAGAGAGAGAGAGAGAGAGGAGAGCAAACACTAACAGACGCTAAAACACTCCAAATGTGAATATTGTAAATTAATAGCAAAACAAGAAAGAATAAAAATTATTTAAAATCAAGAAAACTTCCAGGTAGAAACTATTATACAATAAATTTATTATAAACAATTATTATAGTCACTTGTAACTCGTTGAAATAACTCTACAATGGAGATGATTCTTCCAAGCGCTCAGATTTTTGTTTCCCGACGACCAACACCCAGTTGAAGTCGTTAAGACCAGGAGTTGGTGATGATTTTGAATGTTTTTGGTGTTAACTTTAGTTTTGGGATAGAAATTACACAACTTCTCTGACGTCACAACGTGGTATTTGTCATGATGTGAATCTAGAGAATATACAGCCCTATCGTCGTATCCAATCGTAACAAAATTTCTATCCGATTCGTACGAAGCATACGAATTTGGTATCGTCCTAACGGGTCCGATTGTTAAATCGTACATACCTCAGAAAAAAATTCAAATTTGCGTTAAAAATTCAAACTCAGAGTAAAGCCTGAACTACATCAAAACACAAAGTGTAAAAATACAAAAAAGTATTCGTATTCGTATTGAGAACTTTGTGCACCGTGAAAGCTCGATCATGGTCAAGCTTTTGTTCACGCTCACGTCTAAAAAATGAGAGGGAGATATTCAGATATGCATTTGTAGAAGCAGTACAGAACATTACTTCCACTGTTTTGTACTTTTCGGCACTTTATGTTACGATGTAGTTCAGGCTTAAAGCATCACGATTTCATACGACAAAAAGTAAAAATTTAACCAACGCTATGCGATGCATATCTCCGATTGTTCCGACAGCTAAATTTTGTCGGAACTTTTGCGGAACGGCATGCGTTATTACACGTCAATATTTCCTTTACGGAACGGATACCATGAACAAAATAAATGTTACGATCGGATCTTTTCTACGATCGTAAGTTTTTACGAATGGATACGACGATAGGGCTGATAGGTTTTTTCCAGCGCTCGTAGTTGTAATCGAAATATTTTTGAACAGTCTTCTTAAACATTTTGCTTGGAACTCACTCATATTAGACGAGAACAACTGTAAGGACATTCTTCTGAAAATATACCCAAGACTGTTTGAATGTTTATTTTGGAGACCTCCTTTGGAGAGTTATTTCAACGGGTCGCTGCATATTATAAATAATTATAAAAAAGTAAAGAACAGTTCTACAATAATTCAGGACATGAAAAGAGTGTGTACTCCTTAAAAGTGCTATATTATTTTTGTTTGTTTTCTTTCTTAAATTCATTTAATAATAAATTTACTGTCTAGTCGATGTAATGATTTCAGGGGCATTCCATATTATGCTCACCAAAAAACAACCAACAACAAGGATGACACGCGTTAAAAAAAGCTTTAAAATATTGTGTTTTCTTGTAAATCGAATTTTAGTTCTAAAAAGTATTATTTTGTAAACCTCATTAAGCTTAGCAAAAAAACAACAGTTCTCTAAGTTAATTGTAATTTATATTTACAAAAAAAAAAAAAAAATAGAGACGATTGCAGTTTCTATAGTTTATAAGCCCATACTTCTATACTTCGCCCTGTTCTGCTGCTGCTGCTCTAAATTTGTCATTTTGTCTTCATTCTCAAAACAACAATTTGGATTTTCGAAAACAATGAAACAAACATTTCTCAGGACAGCAGAGTATGGCTGATTATTTGATAATAATTATGTATATGTTACCCTATTTAAGTTAAAGAATAGAAATACACGTTATGTTTGGAAGCCTGAAGCAGCCCATATATCCTACAAAATAATAATAACATTTGTAACAAAAAATTAAAAAAAAAGATCATTTACCAAACGTCAAACTTTTGGTAAACATCATTTTATACAATCAAAGCACAAAACAAAAAAATAAATTATATAAAAAAAGTACGAAGTTATCGAATGAAAACTCAGAACAATATTGTGAAGAAACAGTAAAAATTAAACATTTTATTAACCATAATTTGTGTAAAATGTAAAATGAGTAGTTATACATATTAAAGTGTTTGAATTTCGTTTGACTATGTTATTTTAAGATAAATTGAGACAAATAAAGATTGAAATTCAACAAAAACTTAGTCACAACAATAAATTATTATAAAAAAAAAACGAAATCGTTGCTGGTATTTTTTGTTTTTCTCTTTTTTTCAGATCCAATTAATGAAATTGCATGACAGGATGATGTCATTGTTATTTCTATGACAAATTGCGTGACAATTGGTTTTTAATGGTAAATGGAAGTGTTTGTTTGAATTGAATTCTAAGGTTTTGTAAAGCAGGTACAAGTACAATTAAGAGTAAATCCGTTTCAAATTGTTGCAACTCCCATTTCTTAAAGGTAACTTAAAGGCAAATGATAGAAGAAAGTCTGAGTGCGACCCATGTGGTCCACACGACTAACTTCCCAGAGTAGAAAAATAAGTAAAAACATTAGTTTTGTTTGTTGTATAGTTGACAATGTACACGCCGTTGGTTTTCAAAGTCAAATACCATAAAACTGATGTTTTGAGGACATACATTAAGTTCATTGAATAACAGTGGCATAATCTGTCAAAAGTTGGTCGTACCAACTCGTGGACTCATGCACAACAACTTTGCTCAGTAAAATACAGCCTTTATTACTCCTGAATATTGTAGTTTTTCTATTTTATGACAGGGAATTTTTCCTAATCGGTAATGCTATACTCCGAAGATTAACATTTATATGGCAAAACACGGTGGTGGGTCCAGCTCGTAATCAAATATAAGGTCCGTTCGCGTACTCCCCTAAAACTGCCCAAAACTGCCAATCTCCCACTTTTTCGTTCCGTTTACTGCCACTTATCGTAAAATCTGTCACTTTTGGAGGAGAAAATTATTTCCGATCTGGCCGATTTCAGCCAAAAAATTTCCCTTGTGGCAGTTGTATAAAATAATTATGTTTAGCACATTTTTTTTCCAATTGATTTACTTACACAAACTATGTTGTGTACCTACCTATAATAGCTGAGACACCAAACAGTGTATTTCATTTGAAACATACTCGGTGTATTCGCTGTATTCTGTGCTTTTTTAACTGTTAGGCTTGTTCTGTTCTATTTGATTCAAGCATTCAAGCTTTGGAGAGAAACCAAGCAGTGTATTCGTTCTATTATAAAGGGATCAAATGGTGTGCAGTGCTTGTTTTTAAGAATAGTGTATTCATTTTTAGTGTGCACTACTTTCTATGCATGCAACAAACAGAATACACTGCAGTACTGTGCTTGGTCAGTGACGGCAAATTAATGTATTCATGCAGACCTCTAGTACTAACTCGTGGACTCATGCACAACAACTTTGCTCAGTAAAATACAGCCTTAATTACTCCTGAATATTGTAGTTTTCTATTTTATGACAGAATTTTTCTAATCGGAATACTATATCCGAAGATTAACATTTATATGGCAAAACAGCGTTTGGTGGGTCAGCTAGTAAGCAAATATAATCTATGATACTCCTGAATATTGTTTTTTTTCACACTAACTATAAGATTTATTGCACTATTGTTAAAATTATTGCAGAAATTATCATAATTTTCATTATATTATAGGGTTGTCTTAGATTTTTGATTGCCATAAAAAAAAACGGCTAAGCGGATTTCGCTCAAAACCAAATCTGCTCTTAACGACATAATACCGCGTCGAATGACAATGAGACCAATTTTATGACAATACGAGATAATTGAGCCGAAAAAACGTAACGCACATTCGAGCACACATACACAGACATCATCATAAAAACGCTTGATTCGGAGT
Organism: Sphaerophoria rueppellii; assembly: GCA_920937365.1. Classification (NCBI taxonomy): domain Eukaryota; kingdom Metazoa; phylum Arthropoda; class Insecta; order Diptera; family Syrphidae; genus Sphaerophoria; species Sphaerophoria rueppellii. Next base: position 5,833,259 of record CAKKXW010000005.1, read on the forward strand.
CTAGTGACCTCGAAACACGGAGTTATGCAAAAATTGGAGATTCACAAACCCGCAGTTGGTGTGGTCCTCATCACACGACTAGTACTGATACAAGCCATTCCTTGTACTTTAGTTAGTGTTTTAAAATTCGTCGATTTCTCCAGCGCTTTCCACCAAACCAAACTGGCATAGGTAAGAATCGGTTTGATAATGGCAGACTATTTTGGGGTTTGATCCCCAATTTCTACCCAGAATCTTGTTGAATGAGTAGAGTGCGATCATGGCTTTCTTATATCTTTCTTGGATATTTGGACCCCAGATAAGTTTTTTTGGCAATATAACTCTGAGGTAAATCGCTCGGTCGAAAACTTTTAGTGTGGTGTTATCTATTTTTGGTATTTCAAACGGAGGTAATTTCTTTCTGTTTGTGAAAAGGACTAGTTCTGTTTTAAGGGGGTTTACCTTAAGGCCGCATTTCTTGGTCCAGTTGCTGACTCTTGATAATGCGCTTTCTAATTGTTCGCTAATAGTGGTAAGGTATTTACCCGTCGCCAAAAGCGCTAAATCATCCGCGTGACTACCACTACTACAACGTAATACTTAAGTTTTATTAGGATCTCGTTCATGACTAAGATCCAGTGATAAAATTCGACCTTGCAGGGTTCCTCTAGATGCGTACATCTCTAACTGTGCGTTACCAAGCTCGCTATGTAAAGGGACGCTACAAAAGTAGACCGATAGGGACAGCAAACGACGCTCTCTTGACATTTCTCTTCAGAAAGGTTTGCCATTTCATCATGGAAAGGTATACGATCCAACGACGAGTCGAAATCATTAAAACTTACTACCGAAATTCGGAGTCAGTGGTCAACAGTTTAAGAGCACTACGTACAATTTATGGTCGTCATAATCGTCCTGCCAGATCAACAATTGAGCGTCTAGTGGAAAAATTTGAATCCACAGGCTCAGTACAAAATGTTCCCGTGCCAGTGAGACAAAGAAGTGCCCGTAGTGTCGAGAATATTGCTTCCGCTAGCACATCAATTGCGGAAGACCCAAATCAGTCTCTCACACGTCGGTCGTTCTCAAGCGTTGGGCATCTCTGTGACGTCGTTGTGGCGAATTTCGCGAAAAGATCTTGGCCTACATCCTTACAAGATCAAATTGACGCAAGAACTGAAGCCGCTTGATCACGAGAAGCGTCGTATGTTCGTGAATTGGGCTGAGCAACAACTTGAAAATGATCCGGATTTTCATCGAAAAATCATCTTCAGCGATGAGGCTCATTTCTGGCTGGAGGGCTTCGTCAATAAGCAAAATATGCGTTATTGGTCAGGCAGCAATCCACATGTGCTTCACGAGGCACCATTACAATCCCGAAAAAATCACTGTTTGGTGCGGTTTACATGCTGGTGGTGTCATTGGGCCGTACTTCTTCCGTGATGATCAAGACCGGCACGTTACTGTGAATGGGAATCGCTACCGCTCAATGCTAACCGATTATTTTTGGAATGAATTGGATGATATGGACTTGAACGATATGTGGTTTCAACAGGACGGTGCCACATGTCACACAGCGGGCCAAACAATCGAATTATTGAGAACGATCTTCGATGAGCGCATTATCTCCAGAAATGGACCTGTGAATTGGCCGCCTCGTTCATGCGATTTAACGCGAACGTGAAATTGCAGCAGTATCGGCCGATTTATGCTTGAAAACCGTCGAAAATTGGGTTCAGCGTCTGGACTTCTGCAAGCGTGCCCGTTGTGGCCATGCAAAAGAAATCGAGTTCCATACATAATGGCATCAAATGTACTTCCACAGGAATAAAGAATTTCATTGATATCCAAAAGCGTTTTTGTTTTATTTAAGACTTTTGTAGCGTCCCTATTGAAAAACCCTTTATTTTTCTATTTTTTAGCCTACACATGATCCATTTGATAACGAGGTCTGGTTACCAAGTTATTATCCCAAAACCAATTTTCTTGGGTTTTGTCCTAGGCTAATTGTAATCCCATAGAAAGAATGTCTTTGGAAGAAAATATCTCGGCATCTCGGAATGAAGTTTGGCGTTCAGATGTAAGCTAAGGATAATGAAAACTATAAAATGTCAAAATGTGTTGAATTTAGTGAAATCGGTTTCTTCTCCCAGCAAGACCATATCAAATGATGCACGAGGACAAAGGTAAGTTCGACCTCCATCAGTCACTGAAAACTAAAACTGTGCGAGGTCTGTTTACTGAACTATGATCAAAAAACGAAATGTCTTCGGATGCAAACGCCTCGACAATCAGAGTTTCTGAGTTTGGCTCTCAGTAGTTATATCAAGAATGTTATTTAAATTTAGCGGGATCGATTTTTCGACGATTTTCGAAAAAAATCCAAAACCTTGCCATAAATCGAGGCTGTTACAAAATTCTACGGAATCCCATCGAGTGATAACATCACAGAAAGGTCTAAGTAACCCCTTTTGCGTTAACATGAGAAACTGAGTTTGTTTTTATTCGTGGCTGTCGAAATACCGTCCAAAACGTGTCTTCATGGCGATATATCCTCTCGAATTCAATTTCAGTGCAACTCATCACAAAAGGTCTTAACATTTTTTTCACTATTTTTAACTCAAATTGATTATTTAATTAATTAAATAATTAAAAAAGCTAACAGCGAGGGTATAATTCTTAAGCCGCTGCTGCTGTAAGACTACCTCTCTTTATTCTTCAAACTCTTAACCCATAAAGAAATGCATAATTTTTCGCTCACTGTTATTTCTCTGACAATAAATCAATCATTTGTCATTAACTCATTAAATATTCCAAACCGCAAATGCAACTGTTTATTGTTTTCGCTTTCTACTTACCCACTCTCTTCCTATGTAAACAAACCAAATATGACAAAATCATCATAAATCCATTCAAATCGTTTGAGCTCTAAAAACGGTTAACTCACTTTGTTATCCCCCATCATTCCTCACCGTTAAATCTGAATAAAAAAAATCACAAACAAAGCCAGTCATAAATTATAAGTTTTGATTAATTTATTTAGTTTTCATTTAAACTTAAAAAAGTCTTCATAAATAATAATAAAAAAATTAAAATTATTACTTCCTGTGCTCAAAACATCGTGTCGTCAAAATTTGGCACACTTTTAACCTAAATTTAACTCGTGTTCCAATTTCAAAATCGAAAATACCTTACGAAGAAGCTATAAACTAAAATATTAAAGTCAGTTCAGTTTTGTGTTTTTGTTTTTTGTTGATTGTAAAAAAAACAAAGAAACATAAAATATATTTAATAACCCTCAGCAAATCGACAAATCCCATAACTATCACGCTTTCTATCCGGTCCACATTCTTCTGTGGCCCCAAGTAGTTTTAATTCGATTTCCGTTGTTTTTGCACTCTCGCTGTCATTGTTCCCACTGCGGCTATCGTCATTGTCATCATGATCGTTTTGACTTGGGGTATACTGAGGGTATTCATTGACTGACGACGACGACGCTGAGGTGGAATGCATTGATCTGGAGTGCAGGTCCAGGATTTCCGGATTGAAACGCAATGGATTTAGGGGCGGATAGACGTAATTGTGGACAGCTTCCTCGAGTCTGTCATTGGCCAAGGGCAAATCACCAGTTCGCGACTCACCAAGTTCTTCGGTGTCATCTGAATCGACATCATCATCATCGTCGAGGGTGCTTAGGAGTTGCTCGTTGAAGATGGTTCTCTGACGAGGTTGGACGACTCGATTGGAGTCTAGTGAGAGAAGGCCATAGAGTCCGCCTTGGATGGCTCGAGCCATGCGAAAGAAGTTTCCATTTGAGTCGACGAATTTTCCACCACCACTGTTCTGAGCCGATTGTGGAGGCAGAGCTTGAATGACAGTCGGTTCGGCTTCAAGGTGGAATGGCTTGATGAGGTGATGGTAGGACAGGGGATATGGTGGTGGCAGGACATCGACTTGGGGTCCATGGGGTTGTTGCGGCTGGAATTGCTGTTGTTGCTGTTCCTGCTGCTGTTGAAGTTGCTCCAGATCCGAATGGGTGCTGGATATGTCAACTCGGTAGGGTGTACGTCCTTCGATGTATTCTGCGATTCTTGCCGAAGGCTGGTGCTCCTCGATGATAATGTGAGGACTTGATTGTTGATGACGAGCTAGGTAATTAAAATTGTGACTTCCAGCACCGGATTTGAGAGATTGTCGGTACTTGGAGCCCGGAGCCGAGTCCGAATGGTATTTCTTGTGCGGTGATTTGGTGCGTTTTGAGGATTTCGACAGTAAATCGAGAATACTTCCACCTTCCAGTGGACTGGGAGGAATGAAGACAATCATGAAATTCTCCAGATCAGCTCGGATGTTGTACTGGCCTTCTTGTCGCTGGTCATAGGTTATCACTCGTCGCTTGGGGTCAAGAACTGAATTCTCTTCCTCGGATGACTCTCCCACTGGCGCCGAAGTCGACGAAACCGATTCTGATTCAACTAGAGGCGGCTTTGTGGCTTCGGTCACAAATTGAGCTTCGGTTGATGGTTTGCTTGATGGCGTGGAGTTCTCTTGAACGATCAGTGTAGTCGCCGCTGCTGGTGGTTGTGATGGGTCTTTTTCAGCGATGATCGTCGTTGGTTTCTCCGATTCTAATTGCTGTCCATTTGATGACGTTGTAGCCAACAGGAGCACTGCGCAAATAATTATTCGCCACATTTTCTTTTACAAACAATTCTCAACAAACACGATAAATCCACTACTCACGGCCAAGTTCAGAACCAAACTGATCGTGAGTTTTGCTACTGCGGACGATATCACCTCTTTTCAAACTCAACCAGCAGCAGCGGTGGCGAAGCGATCGTGATTTTTTGTCTTCTTCTTCAATTGTGGGCCGCATACTATTGGATTTGGATGACAGGTTTTCCAGAATGTGACTCGGTATACCTTCGTTTATCTTCCTGGTTTTAAATTGTTTGAGTTTGCGGGTTGGTCATAAATACTCATTCCCGCGCTTCCCGTGGGTTATGTGGTAAAAGTGATTTGGTATTCTGGATGCAGAGACGTTTGCGTATGGTTTCGGTTCGGTCAGTTGTTGTGGTTGGAATAGACGAATGCAGAGCGAGTGCAAAGTGTTGATTTGTGCATGGCGGTATGTGTGTTGAGGTTGACCACAACATTTTTTTCGTTCGTTCGCATTTTGTTTGTTCTTGGAGCAAATTTTTGTTTGTAATGAACAAAACAAGATCTAGAAAAAGAATTGTGAAGCAGAGAAGAAATGAGGACATGGGCTTGAACGTGCCTAACGGCAAAGTAATTTGTCTAATAGGATGGTTTTGGGTTTCTGCATCTAAATTTATTTGTTTTAAACCTCAATTCTGGATTTCTGTCAGGATTGTTCGATGAATATAGATTTGTTCCTGAAGGTTTGTAGCTGACTACAGCTAAGCGAACATTTTTGATATAATTGATTGCAGTAAGTTGAATGGCCTTTGAAGCGGAATTGCGGTCTTTGAGATCGTGACGAACCTGGGTGTTCGACATTTTCTTGGCAAGAACGTAGTTGTCCAGCAGCTTACTGCGACGGACATAATGTAGTTTTCGCAGATGATGCCTTGTAATCTAAAGTGTTGTCAATGTCAGTGTCTTCCGCAAACCATGGAGTTGTATGGATTTGCTGAAAACTCTACATGTTGAAGTATCCACATTGACTTCAAACCAAAAACCGTTTCCAAATGTCAAACAACACGTGCGTGGGATCAATAAACTCTCATGATGTCTTTCTCTTTTCTTTATCATCTAGAGCAACTTTAAAGTTTCTTTAAAGCCTTCTTTCATGTTTACAAAGCAATTTTAACATCTGCACGTGATGTTTCCATTTTGGCTCCATTTACTTCTCGCAACTGAATGTGACTTCCATTAGTTTGATCTTCAACTTGTTATGTTTCTAAGGTTCTGATCATGTTCGTCCATTGGCAACAAATTAGAAACTCTGGTTTTTATGTTAGCCTTTGACATAGAAATCCAAATCGTCAACATCATTAAAAACGTAACTACGATCTGCGAATGTTAATTTTTTATTTAAACACAAAAAATACATAAAAAAACGAATCTGGGCCACTGGGAAAGGAAACGAAAATGTTGTCATGATGATGATTAACGCAAATTATGGTAAATGCTGGACGATGACAATCAAAACAAATTAATAGAAAAAAAAATAATGCGTAAAAGAGAATTATTTTGGAAATAAGTAAATGATAATTAATTCGATTTTAATGGCGACTCTGAATCAGATATGTGAATGAGCTGATTGGTTAAAAACAAGTTGATAGAAGTGTCAATTTTCTGATGCAGGTCTTTCAATTGTTAAGCAAGGAACAAATACAAGAACAAATACGCAAAAAATGGAATGTTCTTCTAAATAACCGTAAGTTCAACGACCATAGACGTCCACAACAAATTTAAACAAATAGAAACAGTTTCAGCTACTAAATTATACGGGGCTCTGCCCTATGTAATTTTTATTAATGATCTCTTGTCTGTTACTTCTAATTCAATAAATTGTTTCGCTGACGATAGTGCCCTTAGCTTCCAGATTTACACCCCTCCTCCATGGATGTGGAACTGCAACGGCAAAATATAATAAGCTCTTTGAACCCTGACTTAAAAAGCATTGTACAATGGGGAATTAAAAATCGTGTAGTGTTTAATGCTTCGAGAACTTAAAGCTATCTTGAAGCGAGATATACCCCCTTGTCACTGTCCATGAGTGCCACTTGCATCAATGATACCGAACATCTCGAGATTTTCGGTATGTGCATCACTGACCACCTCTTGTGGACCGAGCACATACGTGCGATGTCGCCAAAAATGCCAAGAAGCAAGATGTTTCGGTTTCTTAAGACGGTGCAAGAAATTTATCTCCCCGTCTGATCTGGCTATTATATATATAAACCTGTATCCATCCAAAGCTTGAGTACAATTCCCACCTTTGGGCTGGTGCTCCAGCTACTTACTTAAGCCTCTTGGATGGAATACAAAAAAGAGCTGTAAGAGTGGTTAATGATAGAGAGATCACTGACGTATTCACTCCTTTAGACCACTGTCGTAACGTAGCGTGTCTCTCCTTGTTCTATTGCTACTTTTACGGTAATTGCTCTAGTGAAATAGCCAGTTGCATTCCCCCTTCAAACAATTCGCCCGTAATACTCGCGCTTCTATGAATGCCTATCAGAGTACCCTCGAACCCATCAATATTCAAGAATTTAAAACCAATGTATACCGACACCTCTTTTCCAACCCCTTCTCTTCTTCATAATGCTGTGTCTCTGGCATAAAAAGGGTATACAAATCACGTGAGTGGGTGCAACTTATAAAAAAAGGTGCGTACCACTCTGGGGTAAATTATTGGAGGAATTCTCCTACAGAATTTTGCTCAGGTTGGATTCAAACGACTCTCTGCATCTACTGAAGTAAACGGCCCTGCCCTCTGAAATTTGAACAGCCTGGGCATACGTTCATATCCCATACTGGGGTAAATTATTTGACAAATTCCCCCATAGGGTTTTGAACATGGTGAATTTAAATAAAACAAAAACCATCATGGGGCCCCTATGACCCTCTGTAGCTTCTAAAGTAAACTGCCCTGCCCTCTGAAATTTGGACAACCTATTCATTTGTTCATATTCCACACTGGGGTAAATTATTGGACGATTCCCCCCCCCCTCCAGGATTTTGCACAGAGTGAATTCAAACTAAAAAACCATTATGGGACCCCTATGGTGCTCTCTAGCTTCTAAAGTATACTGCCCTGCCCTCTGACATTTGGACAGTCTGTGCATATGTTCATATTCCACACTGGGGTAAATTATTGGACAAATTCCCCAACAGGATTTTACACAGGGTGAATTCAAATGAAAAAAAACAATCATGGTTATGTTTATGCAAAAAATTCAAGACATTTAGTTTTTTTTTCGCAAAACCAAAGTAAAGCCCCAAGGAATGATAATTTAACTTGATCCAGAGACGTCAAAAGAAAAGATTTATGGGAAAAAAGTTACATACATTCGACCATGGACTTGTGTGATCTTGATCATGGTCAAGTCAAGACCTACTTTGTGTTTTAATTTGTCGTTCTCTCCGCCACCCGTCGCGTCGCGTCGATACAGTCAGTATTGACTGCAATTATATCGAGCAGGAAGTAAACAACTTTAGTCTCTAGAAGAGGAAGACTTAAATGATGCAACTTTAATGTAAGTACACTTAACAGGATAAACCATAAATTCTGGTTGGGTGTAAAGAACATCGCACGTTTCCTGCTTTGGACGACTTTTTCAAGTAAGTTGCAGTTTTGCAACACCAATCATGGGATTGTGTCGGTCGTGTCTACTTGACTTAACCGCCGCTATAGCAGTCATTGAACTTGTTATGATTCTTATGTTTTATGAAGCAAGTTGCAAAATGTTGAAGGTAATTGCATAATATTTTTGGTACCTTGGTACTTGCATAACTTGTTCTGTTGCAGCATAACGTTCTTAAATCAGATGAGTTGTATTTTTTTGTGCTGCTAATAGAAAGCAATAACATTTTGTCGATTGCAGTGCAGCATAAATGTGTCTTATTTTTGATTTGTCGATAAGGAAGTGTACTGAAACTGAATTTAGATGGCGATGCCGATGGCGATGCTTAGTTCAATTAAGATAAAAGGGTGTTGCCATATATAAGTAATATTTTAAAATTTTCAGAGTGGATACAAATGTTATTCGTTATTGACAAATTTTAAATAGCGAATTTTATAAGCTTTCATATGACATCTCGATTCACTTCGTCGGTAATTTCATGCATTTTCTTTTTAAACGATCTAGATTGCGATTAATCGCCACCGATTGCAGCGCCATTCCTTGAGAAGTAATGGAACTAAAGCTTTAATATATGTACCTGTTACAAAACTCAGTTAGGTCCGCTTTTCCAACAGATGGCACTGCGATCAGTGGCAAAAAATCAAAATTTTAGAATTAACTTAAAAATACATTTTGCCAATAAAGGTATCGAGGTATCATATGAAATATTATGAAAATCCCAATTCCCAACCTAAATTTTGATATGTAGTATCCGTAGCTCAGTGGTTAGGTGCGTTGGCTGCTAAGCAGAACGTCGTGGGTTCGAATCCAACTCGTGCCCATAGTTTTTATTTCATCTTTCTCGGGCACTGCCTCTTGCGAAGAAGTGACAAAACTTCCAAGAGTATCAATCTGTCATGAAAAAGTGCTTCTCAACTTTGCCGTTCGGAATCGGCGTTAAATTGTAGGTCCCCTCAATTCTTCACACGCACCCAGAGAATTGTTGAAGAGAGTAAGCCACTTAGGCCTTGGCTCTTCATTTATTTATTTATTTAAATTTTGATATTGCGATACGCTTGTCCTTACCGAACACCGTTTCTCTCCTGTAGTATTTGTTTTTGAAAAAAAAACAAGCGAAAAAAGTGGTACACTGTGGCGTATGAGTAACAAAAAAACGTAAATTTAAAATATGTTGCTGATGACTCTTTTAGGATTGTACTTAAGACCACAAATTCATTTTCATTTTTGGCAGCAACTCCATGATTAGGTCAAAAAAAGTGTAAGACCCTTCCAGCTTAAGTCTTTACTGTTAACAAAATCAGTTATACCCGATGATGCGATTGTTGACCTCAGCTAAAATGAACAAGAAAAGATCATACTCACCCATAAGTCAGTTTGGTTTAACCAGTTTTTGCATCTCACACAAGAACCAACCATCTAATGATGATGACACAAAATAAGATAACAACCTTTCTATGATGCAATTTGACCGAAGGAAACTTGAGAGCACAACGACCAACGACAACGATAACGAGAACGAAGTCGTTCGCCGGTGTTTGTGTCCAGTTCTAGAAACACTTCCGTGTTTGATAGAGTCCCCTTCAATGTTCTTTGCTAAGTTGCACACCTCTAGAGAATGTTGTTTGACAAGAGCAGATTGTAGGCTTTGGTTGCAGAGAATTATTCTAGGAAGAATTTACAAGATTGAGACTAAATACACCTCGGGGTGGATTTGAGGAGATTTCTGGTTAAATTGTAGGAGAAACTTGTATAATTGGCGCCAACAAGCAATCAGCAAGTTTCAGAAAAATCCAGCTTGGCCAACTTACCCATCTTTACCCTATCGAAAAAAACATTCTTGTTGCTTCTTGCACGTAATTCACCCCACCTCTCCTTTTAAAATCAAATTGATGTGAAATAAACTTTGCCGGTCTCAAAGAATACCAAATGCGGAAGAGATTCCAAACTACTATCATCCTCTCTCCTTATTCTACCAACTTCTAACTTCTTTAGCTGCGAGTTTGTTTTTCCTCTTCCTCCTTTGCCAAGTACATATTGATGGCTTTTCAAACTTCTAGCTTCTTTCTAACCATTATTGCAATTCATCCCACGAACATTTGTGATCGTTTGAGCCTGGTCTTTGGTCTTTTATTTTTGTAATGGATGTTGGTTGAAGCTTCGTTGCACCTTAGCCGGCGCAATTGGTTTCAATTGAGTTGAATCCGTTCTAGGTGACGCACGGTCTCTTCTTATTTTCTGGTAGAAAAGAAAAAATGTGTAAATTTAATTCGCGTTTATTTGTCTTTTTGGTTGTGACTACGTTTCTATTTCTAACCACACAAGCTCGACCATCATCGAGTAGAAAAAGATCATTGCTTGATCTCTTGAGCTATGGCAATGATTTCGATCTGAAATATGACCAGCGACAAAAGGGTAACGAGAATTTCAGATTGAAGTTAGATGGCTTCTTTATTGGAGTGCCAGCAGAGGCAACTGGACTTTTTCTATCAAGCGAGGAACTAATCGATGTTTTGAGTAAGTTTTCCTGTTTTTTTCTTTAGACAAAATATGACTTTTAAATCGATTTGAAGGTGAAGAATTGTTGCTCAGTCGACATCCGGGAGGACATCATGGACAAACTGGAGAAATAAAATCATCTTCTGGCAAGATATCGGCATCAGATTTGGTGCAGAAACAAATCGATGACTATCAAAGAGCTGAGTTGGCTAAAGCAGCAGAACAGGAAGAGGACTTGATGTCACCATCGTCACCGTCCGATACAATCAAGCAACTAACTGAAGGAAGGGGTAGTTCTGGTTCTAATCATGGAGGATCGAGGTTTGGAAAAATGTTCATTTTCAAATTGTTGTAATTTTGTTTGTTTGTGAATTTAAGGACAAAGTTGTATATTATGAATTTAATCGATTACATTCGGAAAAATCGACATAATTGATGGATGCTATTGGAAAGAGGGGAAAAACAACAAAATAATTAAATTGTAAAATTAGTGGTGTGGATAAGACTGATTTTTAATATTTTTATTTTCTTAAATAATAATAAAATGTGAAGGTTAGTTTCTAAGGACAATTGATAATAAAACAAAATATATTTGTCTGTTGGTTGATTTTCCATTTCGATGTAGGTGAATGACTGTCTTGTCGATAGCTCGGTTTGAAACAAACTTCTTCTATAAATTATAAAACAGCCCTTTTGTTTTTCACTGCTGAACCACTTAATACTTTCAATATTTCTCGATTAAACGGGATTTGGGAAACAATTCTTTATATGGCCACACCATTTGTTAAAAGTCTGAGAAATTTGAAGATTCGAAACGATGAGAATCATGGAGAACGAAGAAAGTACTTTAACTATATCTCGATCAAACGGGCAGGCGACAGCTTCTTTCTTTCCTTTTTTTTCGATTTTGGTAACAATTTTTTATATGGCCGCACCATTTGTTCAAAATCTGAGAAATTTGAAGACTCGAAACGATGAGAATCATGGAGAACGAAGCAAGTACTTTAACTATTTCTCAATTAAACGGGCAGGCGACACTTTCTTTCTTTCCTTTTTCCGATTTTGATAACAATTCACACCACACCATTTGTAAACAATCTGAGAAACTTGGAGACTCGAAACGATGAGAATCATGGAGAACGAAGCAAAATAATTCTTCGTTCAATTTTTCTATTGAATCAGTTTCATTTAGGATTTGCTATAGAAATTTCATGTGAATTTTAAACAATAAGATTGTATTTTATTTATGTATTTGTTAATAAACAATAGATAATGATTATTTCTTGGACCAAAGGCCCTTTTGAATCGTAGTGTTCTGTCTAACATCGTTTACGAACTCAATACTTGTCCATTAAGCTAACGTCTTTATTTGTTTAAAAGTTTATAGTTGGAAGTGGGTCATAAAAACCTTTATGGACCCCATATAGCATTTGTCAAGAGTGTATTCTTATCATTTATCGGAATCCATCAAACGGACAACTATAAAACATTTAATTCCAAAAACGATCTTATCATTACAAAGACCGAGACCTTAGTTGCCAGTTTAATTCCGTACAACTATCCCAAAACATGAAGTTTCATCATCTACAAGTCATAGTTCTTTGTATTGCTTTCCACAACTCTCTTGCCTTACTACGTGCTAACGAAAGTCGTATAGTCGGAGGTGAAGTTGCTCCTGACGCATCTGCTCCTTATCATGTGTCATTGCAGACTACCATTGGAAGTCACTTCTGTTCAGGTACAATTCTCAACGAAAATTGGATTCTCACAGCTGGCCATTGTGTGATAGGATGGAATCCAGCCCACTTTCTCATATCGTCCGGTTCGAATGATATATTTCAGCCCGAAGCATACTACTATCCCGATACTGTCTTCGTTCATGTAAACTACGACAGGCCACTGTACCACAACGACATCGCTTTAATTCATCTCGACACCCCAATTGAATTCGATACTAAAACACAACCAATTGAAATATCGTTAGACTTGCCATCTGAAGGTAGCAAACTCTTAATAACTGGCTGGGGCAAGGAAGATCCTAATTCGGACTATTCGCAACAATTGAAGAGGGCTGAAGTGAATTCCATCGAATTGGAAAGGTGCAAGGAAATGTACAAGAACGATCCAGGTGTTGATATTGGACATATTTGTACGCTTTCTGAGAATGGAGCTGGCATTTGCCATGGAGATTCTGGAGCACCGGTTGTTAGCAACGGAAAACTTGTCGGAATCGTCAACTGGGGTGAACCGTGCGCAAAAGGTCTACCAGATGTTCATGCCAGTGTTTTGTTTTATCACGATTGGATCATTTCAACAATGGCGGGTACTTGTAAATTGATGTGTTAATAAATAAAATTGATATTTAAATATTTTTAATGATTTTTTAAAAACCATAATTTGGAGTTGCAGTGTACAAGGCAGCTTTCAAAGGTGAAAGTGAGTATTGGTGTCGGTTTGCGTTGGTCTTGAATTTCTTAAAATGCAATAATAAATGTTCAAAGCAGCAGGCGACGAGATAGATAGGAGCATGCACCAAATCATCTGTACGATATGGTCAGAGGAATGCATGCCTGATGAATGGAACCTAAGCATTGTTTTCTCGATCCTGAAAAAGGGAATTCCTCTAAACTGCGCCAACTACAGAGGAATCAATCTACTTAACAACGCCTACAAGATCCTCTCTGCCGTAATATGTGAACGTCTGAAGCCTTTCGTCAACAATCTGATTGGTCCTTATTAATGTGGCTTGAGGCCAGGAAAGTGAACCATCGACCAATTTTTCACGTTGCGGCAGATCCTGGAAAAGACCTATGAACTCGAAATCGATACCCACCACCTTTTCATCTATTTTAAGGCCGCGTATGACAGCATCTACAGAGACTAACTGTATAAAGCTCATATGTCTAGTTAAGGCATCCGTGCCAAGCTCGTTCGCTAGTGCAAAATGACGATGGAGAACTCACGCTGCTCCATCAAGGTTGGCAACGAGCTACGGAATCTTTCGACGTCAAAAAAGGATTCAGACAAGGCGATGCACTGTCGTGCGATTTCTTTAACATCGTTCTTGAGAAGATAGTGCAGAACTCCATCGTCAACACCAGAGGCACTATCTTCCAAAAATCTGTTCAACTTCTCACGTACGCTGATGATATTGATATAATGGGAAGAACACAGCGTGATGTCAATGGCAACTTCGTGAGAATTGAGACCGGCTGAAATGGGTTTAGCGGTAAACGAGGGAAAAACGAAGTATATGCTGTTTTCGTGGAAGGACCCCAACACCGGCGGCTCATACAGAACGTCACAATAGACGCATACAACTTCAAGGTAGTAGAGGAGTTTGTCTACCTAGGCTCCGCTATAAACACGGGCAATAACACCAGCGCCGAGATCAGACGAAAAATAACTCATGCTAATCGCTGTTTGTTTGGGCTAAGAAAGCATTTGAGTGGAGAAAAGCCCTCTTTCGAGCAACTAAGGTTAAATTGTACAAAACCCTCATCATCCTATAGTCCTGCTGTATGGTGCAGAAGCATGGACCTTGACAAAATCGGATGAAAGTGCCTTAGGCTATTTCGAGAGGAAAGTTCTTCGGGTCATCTTTGGCCCCGTGTGCATTGAAGGTGAATGGCGAAGAATATATAACAGCGAACTTTAAGGGTTATACAACGACATGGACCTAGCGAGAAGGGTTAAGGTCCAGAGACTCAGATGGCTCGGTCATTTAGAGCGGATGGACACCAATGCTCCGGCCCGGGAAGACCGCGACTCAGGTGGTGCACTCAATTGAAAGAGGACCTCAATCAACTTGGAGTGCAAAACAGACAGCTAGCTAGGGACCGAGCTGGCTGGCGGAGTATGTTAATAGAGGCCCAAGGCCACAACGGACTGTAGCGCCACCTTAAGTTAGAAAGTAAATTCTTAGTAAATTATTTTTTTGTTCAATAAATATTTATTACGTGAATATTTGCTTTTGTTAATTATAATTTTTAATACGAATAATAATACTTCTTATGGATAAAACAAATAATTAAATTTGTTGCTGTGAAATTCAGTTTTTTTAATTTTTAAATTTATTTCAACCAAAGTTTTGACTGTTTTTTTTTATTTTTAAGAACAAAAATAGGATTTTTTGTTTGCAAATATTAATTGTTTTAATTTCGTACAGTATTTTTCCATTTTTATTTGTGTTTTAATAAAAGATAAGTATTTTTTTTAATTTCTGATTTTTAATTTTTATATTTAGTATTTATTTAATATTTTCTGTGTGAAAATAGGAATTTTTGTCTTCTTTATTATTTTTTTTCTTAATTTCTTTCTTTCAGTACAAAATTCTCATGCACACACACGATTACGCTTTCAATTACTCAAACCTTAAAATTATTGACTTACATAAAAAAAAAATA
>CAKKXW010000005.1:5885920-5901131 GCA_920937365.1 Sphaerophoria rueppellii
CGTCAACATAGACAGATTTAACTTCGAGGTAGTTAAGGACTTTGTCTACCTGGGATCCACTATCAACTCAGGCAACAACACCAGCGCTGAAATCAAACGAAGAATCACTCTTGCCAATCGCTGATTCTTAGGACTTAGAAGGAAATTGAGTAGTAAAGTCCTCTCCCGTACAACTAAAGTGACACTCTACAAAACCCTCATCATCCCGGTCCTCATGTATGGGGAGAGACATGGACTATGACAACATCTGATAAAAACGCTTTCTGCTGCTTTGAGAGAAAAATTCTTTGAGTGATTTTTGGTCCTGTCTGCATTAATGGAGATTGGAGGCGAAGATTCAACCAAGAACTGTACGAGCTGTACAGCGACACTGACCTAGCCAGAAAAGTGAAGGTCCAACGACTTTGATGGTTGGGTCATGTTGAGCGAATGGAAAATAATACTCCGGCTCGTAGAGTCTTCGAATCCAACCCGGAAGGACGTCGCAGAAGAGGAAGACCGCCCAGGTGGTAGAGGACCTGAACTAATTTGGCGTGCGAAACTGGAAACAGCTAGCCAGGTACCGAGCTGGCTGGAGAAGTTTGTTGGGTGAGCCCTGGTCCGACCTGGACTGTAGCGCCATCACAAGTAAGTAAGTACTCGAAACATATTGTTTGGTTAAAATGTAATTTATTGTTCAAAGTCGTTTAGCGAAAACTTTAATTGGGTGCAAGAACTCGTTTGATGATACTAAGAACATCTAGCCTAGCATGGTAACCCTCCTTTGCTACTAAAGTACACGGCCCTGGCTTCTAAGTTTTGGACAGTAGGTGCGTACCTTCATTACCCTCACTGGAACAATTTCCCTCACAGCATTTTGCACAAGGTGAATTCAAACGAAAAAACCACCATGGTACCAAATTATACGGCGCTTCTTTCTGAAATTTGGACAGCAGGTGGTCTCGTTCATATCCCACACTGGGGTAAATATTGGGTAAAGTTTACCACGGGATTTTGCACAGGGTGAATTCAATGGTGAAAAGAAAGTTATTGGACACATTTTAAATTCACCAATCTATCTCCCTCTTCATCGAGGAAAGGTCGCATAATCAATATTATAATTGATGAAGTTTTTGTTAAGAAACTACAAACAAGATACTCACATTTTATTGAGACAACTAGTCATTATGTGATGGCTTTTATGAATATTTACTTGGTAACAAAATCAAGGAATTCACAGCCTCACAAGAACATTTACACGTCACGAGCCTATACACCACATTTCCTTCTTTTTTTTCTATTTTTCCCTGCTTCACGTGTGTTCAATTAGTTAACTTAATTTCATGCAAATGCATATTCACTAAAAGTCTGTGCATTTTTGCACCACCCCATCCACCATCCTCGAACAGCTTTCTGCAGAAATCCAATCCAAAGCAAACAAAAGAGACCTCCTTCTCTATATGCTGTGAATTAAACCCACCAACCGAATGAAAAAAAAAAAAATATTAAGCAAACAGAACAGTGCTTCCATAACCGACAAAGGATGCAACACCGCCAACGCCATTAACCAAAGAATCATTAAAAACGGCCATGTGAATTGTGAGTACCAACAGAAAAGACTGACCATCACATAAGGAACCCGTGGATATTGATGTTCACCGGCCATCCGCCATAATCAAACAAGCTGACGAAACTTTTAAGTAAATTTTATTTTTTCACATTTTTTTTTTTTTTTTTCATTATGGGAAATCAACCTCTCTAGCACTCAAGGTCTCACGATTAGTGTCAAAGAAAATTCTAGAGTCTCGCTCTCATAGCCCCAACAAATTCTGACATCAATCAATCGCATCAGAGTGTAATAAATGCACATCATACACCTCCACCGGCCATTAAACATTATGGATTGGTCAGTCTTTTATGAACTCTATTGTTGCTATGCCTGCGTTGTGCCTTTTGTTCCGCTGCTGTCAGCTCATCCAACACAACAATGTCCAGCTATCAGGCGACCGGCTATATACAGACGAGGAGAAGGTTAGCGTGATGTATATTTGCATTTTAATTAAAATTTCCAGCCTAACTGTTCAATCAATCTACGTCAGGTTTGGTGTAAGTTTCATAAATGTACTCAAGCCGAAAGCGGGCGCAACAGTATGCCCTTCTTTTGTTAAGGTTTGGTGCGCTATGGAGTTTATTCTATCGTAACATAACATCAAACGAACCCATTGACGCTCACACGCAGATCATGGAGAAGGTGGTGCATGTAATTGTTGCGTTGCGTTGGCAATTTATGAGCTCCAGCTCTTATGTAAATGGGTTGGATATGGATTTGAACACGTTTTGTCAGCAGAAGTCGTTAGGTGCGTTCATAATGGAGGGGTTAAATGTTGGGGGCTTGAAAATCACTAGCTAGCTAGCTTTGTGTTTGCAATGATGTACAAGAGTTTCACATGGCCGTCTTCAGTGTCGATAAGGGTCTTGCACCTTCTGATCTACCAAAAGTTCGGTTTCCTTTGTTGAGTGCCAGCAGAGACCATACCTTTGGGGACCTACTAGATCTTCAGTTTCATGTGTTGACTGCCAACAAAGGCCTTGTACCTGCGGATCTCTCAGAGCTTTGGCTCGCTGGTTTTAATGCCGGCAGAAGCCTTGTGTAGTGTCCGTAGCTTAGTGGTTAGGTGCGTTGGCTGCTAAGCAGAACGTCGTGGGTTTGAATCCTATTCGAGCCCAAAGTTTTTATTTCATCTTTCACGGACACTGCCTCTTGCGAAGATTTGACAAAACTTCCAAGAGTATCATCTGTTATGAAAAAGTGCTTCTCAACTTTGCCGTTCGGAATCGGCGTTAAATTGTAGGTCCCCTCAATTCTTCACACGCACCTAGAGAATTGTTGATGAGAGTAAGCCACTTAGGCCTTGGCTCTTCAAGAGCTGTCGCGCCACTCTATTTATTTATTTTTTTAGAAGCCTTGAACCTGCTCTATTCTATCAGACTTTCAGCCTGGTTTATTCAGAGGCGAGAACCGCCAGGGGCAATATAAATATTGATCTCCTAGAGCTCCTATTGAGTATCACTAGGGGCCTGTTGATATACCATAGTTTCAGCCCTGTGTTGAGAGCGATCAGGAACCCTGCATATCCCGATCTGCCAGAGATTCGGTCTACTACACTGGGTGCCATGATTCAAAAAATTCCATTGTGAATCGATTGCCTTATTATCGATTGTCCGTCAACTCGCTGAACCATAAGTTAGACATCCTGTCAATCTATCACTAACCTGTTGCCTAAGAATTCTGAAAACTCATCGCCATATTCTACTTTTTTTTCGTTTTTGTCTTTCAATTCATCGTCCGTCGTCGATGTAATTTTCATTTTTAATGACTAACAATTAAAAATGCAACAAAAAATATTTCAAAAGAACAAAAAAAAAAAAAATCGCCATAAAATCGAAAATAAAATTTATCACAATTTGCCAAGGCTCGCGATTCTCTGCCATAAACTCCTAATGCTCCAAAATTATTTTAAGTCAAATTTATTTGACTGCCTTATTTTTCCGTCCGCCATTTGTCCCGCACAACGACTATGTTGACTAAGTATCGAGCTTATGGTTCTTCATATCTCAGAAAAACAGCCCACACCGCACTGGTTCACCCGTCGGTCGTCGTCGTCATCGATAGTCAAGAGCACCTAAGCCATTCGGCCTCTTGACGAGTTTTATGTTTCGACGATTAGCAATGACGACGAACGGACGCGAGAGAAGCACTTTTAATCGAATTTTGATTGCCCATTGATCGGTGTGCGCTACTATTAAATTGGATCATAAACTTAAGGCTTTTTCTTCATTTTGGAGGAGGCGTTGCGTCGTCATCGTCGATATTTGGCAGTAGCTTAGAGAAGCATTGATTTTAGCTGGGAGAATGGAGATCCCGAGACAAAATACACAAAATCGACTAGCCCACGTGACTGACACGACACGGTCGACCATGTGGGATGAAAGAACAAACCGACGTACGGTGTATTGACTTTCGGGAGCTAACGTTCGAGCCGATTGAGTTATTATTCTAAACTTGCGTTGGCGTTGCGTTGCCGTTGGTTGGTAGAACTCTTAATAAATCGCTAAACGGCAGTGCGGCGGTGGTTCAATAAACAAAACTATGACAAATTTATCTTCTCAACCTCTCCCAGTCGTCGGCGTAGTCGTCGTTAGTAAAATTTTTGGTGGATAAGAGCGAATATACTATTTCACTGAAGGGCTTGCCTTTCGCCAAATTTCGGTTAAAAAAAAAAAAACATAAAAGAAGTGTTGGGCGCTCGTTAAAAATCACTTAAAACTCCATCATCGTAAATATTTTCCGGCAAACAGTTTCAGTTTTGAGTTAAAAGTTTAATTTTTCGTTAATCCTGTTGGGTTTCTTTCTTAAGACATAAATCGACGAATTGGTAGGAAAAATAGCGTTCGGAGCTAAATTATGCAAATCGATGGCAAAAATGAGAAATTATATGGCATTGATTTTTGTCGGTCGGTGGTGGTTCTTCTGGTGGAAATATGAGACGAGCGAAGATTTGGAGACAAGATGAAAGCAGTCATAAAAGTATCATTTCGATTCGACGATTTTTACGAGATGCAATGAAAAATTTTTGTTACTCTTGTGTGTTTCTTTCATCGTTGTCATTGTCGTCATCGTTACTTTAAGGAACTTTTAATATTTATGACTTTTTTGGAGGGGATTATGGCAGCATGAGGGATTATACTGGCTCCGAATGTTTGAAAGTCGATAAGGAGTTTTTATGCCCAAGAATATTGCATTGGAAAAAATCAAATATTCTGGATACGATAAAGATTATTTTTTTATATTTATAGGTTACGTTGGCAATTTTTCTTTTTTTTTTTGACAATTTTTGTATTGAACGCAAGCTATGGTACACTCATGAAAATAAATACCAAAGCGAGTTCCTTCAAAACTACAAAAAAAAGTCGCTATGCTCCAACTCAAACCGCCCTCAATATTCGCAGTGTAAATTATTGAACTTTATTTAATTGAATCAGGAACATTCTGGCAATGAAACTTTCAATTTCGCCTTTATTGCCAATAAAAGCTAATCGATTCCAGCTGAATGCCCTTATCCTAAAATTAATGCACAGCAGGAAAGTCTGCTCCACCCATAAAGCCCATAAAAGCAAAAAAACTACCCGCCATTCAAATGGAATCTGCAGAATCATAATTACAAAATATAAAAAGAAACAAAAAAAAAAGAAATTGATTCAGAGTGAATTAAAGGAAGATGGTGCCGAGTGCACGCTGACTCTTGGGTCATAGGCGAAATGGCCTCAAGTCGATATCAAAGCTCGATGCATGCGCTGCATCGACACCCTGTTCCGGGATTATATGGCTATAACCTATGGAGAACGCTAAATGGGAAAATTCAAAATGCAATGGAATTGCACGAATTAATTCAGATTGCATTAATGGTGGAAAAAAAAACTTAGGCGGAAATACTCAGAGCGATTTGCAATAACATCAGTTACTACAGTTGTTGCTAAGGACGACGACGACAACGATGCTACTGATGATGACGACGACGCAACGATGCACGGGGACGATGATGATGACTGTGATGAGGTTGTGCTTGGTTTCCTTTCCGGTGTTATTATTTTACGCACGGGAAAGTCAGCAACTCTGCTTGACTTTACGACGAGATGTGCGGGGTTGTGTTCTTAATGGAATGTTAATAGTGTCGATTAATTAAGTGTTATGGGTGCTTTTTCTGTGAAAATTGCTGAGATAAGGCTTAAAGGCCATTTTGGTTACTGAGAAAAGCAGGTATTTATTGTGATTGAATTTATTTTAATATCGCAAAAGGACGAAAAATCAATAACTTGAATATGAAATTAATTCAAATGGTTGCAAATGCATTTTGAGATAAGCCATTGGCCAACGTGTTTTACTCCCAATGACTCGCAAACCACCTACCTTGTTGTAGCGAAAAGGTACGAATGCGGATATCCTGATCAAGGCCAAAATGCGAAAATGGTTGGAGGAAATTGGACGTCAATTGCTAGATCCTTTTACGATCGTGTGTCCAAGAAACTTCTCAGAAGTCCTTTGCTGCCAGCACAAATTATATAGAACTAGTGGCAACACTGCTAAGCAGACATCAGAAATGACGCCTCTGAAGTGCTAGGGCTTACAAGGCCACCACAATGAAAGCCATGGTTTGACGATGAGTGTCGAGGAGCACATGTAGCTTAACAAGAGGCATCCAAAGCGGCGCTGCAAAGAAGGACACGAGCGGCTCATGAGCTTTACGAGCAGAAAAGAGGAGAGAGGAGCATAAAATTCTCAGAACGAATAAAAGGGAGCAGGGAAGCGCGCGATCGATAAGATAGAGCGATGTCATAACAGCAACGATGTTCGAAAATTCTATAAAAAGGTGAAACAAACCTTAAAGGCTTATACACCCTGAACTGAAGCCTTCAGACGACATCATGGGAACATCGAAGTGGAACCGCAGTCAGTGCTGAGGATATGGAAAGACCAAGACCATGACCTTTTCCAAGCTGTTTAAAGGCGATGACGACCAAAACTCCGTCAGCCATACAGAAACTTTCAAATTGGTGCAGAAGACCAGGCCAACAATTACAACCCCACGACATGCACGACGTGAATATAGCGATATCTAAACTTAAGTCGAACAAATCCGTTGGAGCAGACGGGCTAGCCGCCGAACTGTACAAAGCAGATGGAGATGGTTTGGTTAGGAGCATGCACCAGCTCATCTGTAAAATTTGTTCGGAGGAAAGCATGCCCGATGAATGGAACCTCAGCATCGTATGCCCGATCCTCAAAAAAAGGTGATCCCCTGAACTGCACCACTACAGAGGTATAAGTCTCCTTAACATCACCTGAAAGATCTTGTCTGCTGTGCTGTGTGAATGTTTGAAGCCCTTCGTCAACAACCTGGTAGGTCCTTATCAGTGTGGCTTCAGACCCGGAAAGTCCACCATCGATCAAATATTCACCCTACGGCAGATTTTGGAGAAAACCCAGGAACTCCAAATCGATACCTACCATACCTTTTCATCCATCGATTTCAAGGCCGCGTATGACGGCGTTTATAGAGACCAACTATATAGAACAATGTCTAGTTTTGGCATCCCAGAAAAACTCATCCGTCTGTGTAGGATGACAATGGAAAATTCACGCTTTTCTATGGTCGTAAAAAACCTAACGGACGCTTTTGATGTCAAAAAAGGTCTTAGACAAGGCGATGTGTTGTCATGCGATTTCTTCAACATCATTCTTGAAAAGATTGTGCAAAGCTCCAATGTCAAAACCAGAGGTACAATTTTTCAAAATTCGACACTGAAGAACACATCGCGATGTCAGTTGAGCGTTTGGGGGCCTTGAGACGCAGGCCAGGAAGATGGGTCCAGTGGTTTACGAGGGCGAGACCAAGTTAATGCTGTCGACAAGAAAGGACTACCAACATCGACGTCTTGAAGCAAACGTCAACATAGACAGACTTAACTTCGAGGTAGTTAATGACTTTGTCTACCTGGCATCCGCTATCAACTCAGACAACAACACCAGTGCTGAAATCAAACGAAGAATCACTCTTGCCATCGCTGCTTCTTTGGACTTAGAAGGCAATTGAGTAGTAAAGTCCTCTCCCGAGCAACTAAAGTGACATTCTACAAAATCCTCATCATCCCGGCCCTCATGTATGGTGAAGAGACATGGACCATGACAACATCTGATGAAAACGCTTTGGGCTGCTTTGAGAAAAAAATTCTTCGAGTGATTGTTGGCCCTGCATTAATGGAAAATGCAGACAAAGATTCAACCAAGAAATGTACGAGCTGTACAGCGGCACTGAGCTAGCCAGAAAAGTTAAGATCCAACAATGCTCCGGCTCGTAGAGTCTTCGAATCCAACCCGGAAGGACGTCGCAGAAGAGGAAGACCGCAACTCACGTGGAGCACACAGGTGTTAGAGGACCTGAACCAACTTGGCGTGCCAAACTGGAGACAGCTACCCGGGAACCGAGCTGATTGGAAAAGTTTGTTGGGTGAGGCCCTGGTCCGAGCTGGACTGTAGCATCACCACAAGTAAGAGTAAGAAAGTAAGTAAGTTAGACTCGCAAACTGAAGATATAAGAGTTGCAATGGGCTTGTGATGAGCTTAACCTTAAATTTTGTCAACCGGTTTAATTTAAGTTGGTTTTTATTCGAATTTAGTTGCAACTAGGGCTGTCCCAAAAATGTAACTAGAAAACACCTAAGAAAAGAAAAAAACGACAGTTTTAATCCGTCAAAATCTTTGCCATCCGTTGATGAAATTCGACAGTTAATGGCTAAATAGAGAGATAAGATACGAATCTGAGTCGCTAGAGGGATATTTCGTTCTAAATATCACCGGATATCCCCAAAAACCGTTCAAGAAAACACTTTGGTAAAGTACTACTAAAGAATAAGGCCCTGCCTTCTGAAATTAGGACAGCAGGTGCGTACGTTCATATCTCACACTGGTGTAAATTATTGGACATATTCCCTACAGGATTTTACACAGGGTAACTTCAAACGAAATAATTCGACTTTGAGTATATTCAAATTTTCCCTTTTGTTTCCAAACACTTATGATAAATTTACGCTTTAGAAGTCAGGCATTATCCATCGCTTACTAAATACCCCGAGTTTTCTCCCCAGAACAAGATTCAATGAATCCTTGGTGATTCCTTAAACGATTCATACGTAATCAACCAGTATTCCAGTGAATACACAAAACCCATCAGAGACTGCCCTTAGTAAAAGTTAAATTTACATAAACATTTAACCTCATTTTCAGGATATGCTAGTCAGGAAGGTAAATTCGTAAGCCAACAACTTCATTCAATTCCACAGCAAACATTAATTTGATATTGCAGCTATCACATTTCTGAAAATAATTAAACTCTCGAGCTTTCGTTTCCCAGCCTGACTCGCCTGTCACTTGCAAAATCCAGATAAAACTAGTCATCATCTCTTCTCCTACTGTTTACTGAGCAATCACATGTTTTGCAAAACCATAATCACCAATTTAATGACGTCTACCCTCTTCTCAAAGTTCATCCCTTGATGTTGGCTCTCTAAATTATTTCTATTCTGAACTCTGACCTTCCCCGGTAGTGGCCAGTCCCATTTCCAACACCACCCCAAAACACCGACACGAACACCGGAGAATGTTATAAAATTTACAAAATAATAATCACACAACATTGCAAGTCGAAACTTACCTGCCACAAACAGAAGCGCTCCGTCCGTCCGTCCGGAGTGCACCCAACCTACCACCACCCTAGATAAATTCACAAACATTAAAATTTCCTCGTCATTTTGGCCTGCTCTATGCAGGAACAGGCAGGGATAACGACATCTCATGTAATCGTGATGAATAATTGGATTCCAACATGCTGAGGACATTTTCCATTATTATTACATGTCATTGTGATATCGGGCGGCAGGAGGGCCCCATGTAAATTGTAATATCAACAACCAACTGGTACCTTGCGAACAACTGAGTTTTTTTTTCCTGGTATAGACGGATACAAATGAGGCAAAACTATAATATGACATACCTGTGCAGCCTGGTGTGCCTGTCTGTTCCATGAAACATGTGCCTGGCAACAAAACAACAACAGCAAATGCAAGGTAGCAACATATGTGTATAAATAAGAAATTGTTTTCCTCAAGGCGATATTCATTATTACCTGAATTGAATTAATGCATTTTAATTGAAATTTCACCACACGAAGATTGAGCTGCAATAAAGGTGACTTTAATTGATGTCTGACCGGGCAGACAAATCTATCCTAAGGCTGTAGTTGGAGTTTTTTTTTTCTCTTGCAGAGTGGTGTCTGCTTTGGGATTTTTTTCTTGCTTTACAATGTAAAAAAGAGATGTGTGCTGGCATTGGTCGGTTTTATTATATTTTGTCCCAATAAAACCAAATGTAACCTTAATGCACTGCGATCCTGGGTTTGGTCGAGTGGCATACCAGTGAGCTTTTTGCATTAAATAACGTGGAGCAGACACTGTCAGTGCTATATTTTCAAACCGACCATTTTGGACACTTGGTTACGGAAATATAACCAATTTTACTTTAAGGGGCAGTTATCTCATATCGATTTCAAATTGTTGCCATTTGTATTTTTCTCAAGTAAGTTTAGGAAACCGGACTACCCAAGAAAACGCCTTTAAACCTTCTGTCAATCTCTGAAAACCTATTTAATTTTTGAAAACCCTCTATCGAGTTATGACCTCAAAACCAAGAGAAGTAATTTTGGCCCCACTGAAAAAAATCCTTATTATGCAAATATCTCGGCCACAAGAACTCAAATTTCAGTCAGAACTCCAGAATTATGCTTTGATTGACTAGATCCTTAGACTGAATCCTGTTTCTAATGAAAACCTGATTCCGAGTTGAAAGGTAAAGCACTTCTATACCACCCATTCGGCTATTGATATCAGGGAGTCAAACCCCTTCAAACAGGGTTGTTAAAGTATCGACGTACCAATTATTTTGATTAGGTAATTCGGGATTTCCACATTGCTAGAGTTACATTTTATTTAAATTCACGTTTTTTGCCAAAACAAAAAAACAGAAACAAAAGATTCAAACAACTTAAATATCAACAAAAACCAGCTCACCCCAACTGCCAAAACTCCTATCAAATTACACTCCTCGGTCCATTTGCAACCAACTAAAAAGTCTCCATTCCAGCATTTGTTGTAATTATCCACTTCATACACAAAACACAAAAATTGCACGAGCACAATAGAATAATTTTTATTTCCTCTCGCCAAAAAACGAAAAACACACACAATTATATTCCTTTCAAGTGGAAAATTAAGAATACAAAACAGAAGAAAAAAAGAATTAAATCACCTCGCGATTAAAATCATTACCGAATCGTATTTTATTTGGTCCGCAATTTAAACTAGTACAGCTGCCGGCCGCACGGGTCTCTGAACCTGAAATCTGAGAAGATATCGGCCACCAGATTAAACCTCACACCACCTGAGCACGCGCAAAGTCACTCACTTTTCTTGAGACAATTATCTCGTTTTTTTTTTTTTTTTGTTCAAGTCGGCTAAAGCTCTTTTTTTCATTTAACGCGATGAAGCCGATGATATTAAAACACCGAGTCCAACTTGGATAGATCAGGTTTCAAGTGCATGACAACAAAACACCGCGCTACGAGACGGTATGGACGGCAGCGCTAGCTGCTACCGCTGGAATGAGACAGAACCTAAGAGTCTCAAGTTGAGACTGCTAAACTAAGTTTACCACCCACGGTTGTCTCTTCACGAAAAAAAAAAATATAATTTTTAAGGTGAGGTTTTTTTTTTTTCAAGTTTCCGTTTCGATATAAAATTTTTCTGGTTGTAAGAGATCGGGCTACACGTGCGCACACCCAGATGGCGTGGAGAACAATGTTTCTGCGTGTGTTTGAGTTGGGTAATCGTTCATGTCGCATCGATGGCTCCATGAATCAGTCAGCCGGTCTCAGGGGCTTGTCATCGTCGATCGTCGCTGTTCGAAAGTCAGTTGCGGTCGATTTGTTTGAAAAAAGTTAATCTTAGTCAAATAGCTAGGCTGTATGTTTTTGCTCAGTTTGTTTATTCATATGCTACATACTGTCTCTGGAAAAAGAAATGTTGAAAGCTTTGAATAAAAATGTAAACAAAATCCGTTCAGTCGTTTCTAAGGAAATAACAAAACCTCCATCAGATTGTATTCTTATGGACAGATAAGAATGCAGTCCTATTTATTGTTTGAAGAACATTCAGTGTACTAAGTTTCATCAAAATCGACTAAGTCGTTTTCGAGAAAATCGTATTAGCTCATCGGAGACTTATGTCAAAAATCAGAAAGCGTAATTTACTTTCCTGATACCCGCACCTTACCCTTTAAGAAAGAGTAAACAAAAACTCACAGGCTACATTCGAACACCATTGACTGCATGTTGCACACTTTACGTCGCGTCCCCATTTAAAATATCTCCCTCGCTCCTTCTCTCATGTGCAACATTATGCCTTACCAATGATTATCTCATGCAATTTGAATGCAATCCCAATGACTGTAGCTAATTGATTGCTTGATTGTCGTATTCAAGTCGCTTCTGAACGGACTGAGTTGCCTCAAAAAAAAAAAGCAAATAGAAAATCAAATACTCGCGTAGTTGTCTGCCGCACACGAAATTTGAAGAACACAAATTTGTTGCAATTTCGTCAGAGTCCAGAGTCTCAGAGTGGCACAATTAGACAGTAGCAGTTGTTTGCTACTTTTTTTTTCTATTTGAATGGATGGCGCATGAGGCCAACAAGCTTGAGGGGAAGCCGGATTGGTATAACAATTGTTGTAAAATTCGCAAGTTTGTTGCTTTTAATTTATAACCGTGCGCTATCTCTTACATATATCTCGTCAACTATGACCGAGGACGTCAACTAAGTGCGAGTGTACATAAGAGTTTGCAAATGGCAATTAATTGCTTCAACAATTATTGTGAGGCAATTCGGTCGAGTGTACATTGCGCTTTGACTGAGGGGGCTAACTAAGCATCAAGCATTGTTGGCAAGAAGCGATATGATGGCGTGTGAGAAAGAGAGAGAGAGAGGTAGAGTAACATCAGAGTTTTGTTAATTGATTGAGTTAAACGAATTAATTTGACGGTGTGTTGTATGTTTTGCCTTTTGTTGACTTGGTTTGATGCATTCGATGGCAAAGTGTTGCAATTTAGGATTAGAATTGATTGGAGTGGGGTGTAGAAATGTCTTTACTCATTTTCAGGGATGATGTTGATGATTTAAAGCACGCAACGGACATGAGATTGTGAAGGAAGTGATTGTTACTTGTTGGCGAAATTAGAGTTATTATGAAAATGAGGGGAAAGTGATGAGTGTTTTTAATCAAAGAAATTTTTTCATACGACAACTCGATCCCCTTCATGGGTTATTTGGTTTATTGGTAAAACAAAGTTGTTTCCAATAAGAGGTGTTATTTTAAATAGCCCGCTATTGGTGGACAAATTCGACCTGTTGGGACAAGTTAGTGATGTGAAGAATAAAACCCGAGCACGTCGCTCAAGAACATCTGAGAATATTACTGTTGTAGCCCTGAGTGTTGAAGAAAACCCAGGTTTGTCCATTCCTCGTCGTTCTTTGGAATTAGGCATTCCACAAACGTCATTACACCGTATTTTGCATAAAGACTTGGGTCTTAAGGCTTATAAAGTTCAGTTAACACAAGAACTCAAGCCGGCTGATCACCAACAACGTCCTGTCTTTGCTGATTGGGTCCTTGAAATACATGAAAATGATCCGGAATTTCATCGAAAAATCAACTTGACTGATGAGGCCCATTTCCACCTTGGAGGCTACGTCAACAATTTAAACTGTCGCATCTGGGGCTCGGAAAACCCAAGAATTATTGTTGAAAAGCATCTCCAACCTCAACGAGTGACTGTTTGGTGCGGTTTATGGTCCGGCGGGGTCATTGGACCTTACTTTTTCGAAAATGAGGCTGGAGCAACAGTTACGGTCAATGGATTGCGCTATTGAGAGATGATTGGAATTGGATAGTATTGATCAGAACAATGTTTACTTTCAACAAGACGGCGGCTCTACGTGCCACACAAGCAATGAAACTATCGATCTTTTAAGGGAAAAATTTCCGGACCGTGTTATCTCTCGAAGAGGTGATCATAATTGGCCACCGAGATCTTGTGATTTGACACCTGGCGATTTCTTCCTTTGGGGCCACGTGAAAGATAAGGTCTACGCCAACGGCCCAGCGTCGATTCAAGACCTCAAAGATGGAATTCGTGAGGCTATCGAGGACATAGGGCAGCCACTTTGCAATTTGGTTATGGAAAATTTCATGAAAAGGATATGGTCCTGTAAGCGTGGTCGTAGCGGCCATTTGGCTGATGTTGTGTTCCATTATTATTAACGGCATACCTTTCTCTTTATAATGAATTAAACATCCGTTCATTTATTTCAAAAAATGCCATTTTCTTTGAATATCAAAATAACACCTCTTATTGGAAAACCCTTTACATTTTTGTAAGAATAACGAGATTGATTTTTCGCCAGCGACCGCAACGCCATCTATTGGGTAGTATTGGAACTAATGCCCCAAATGTTTGTTAAAAATTGAGTTAGTTTCGCTATTTTTTCAAAGATGGCGCTGCGATCGGTGGCGAAAAATCATTAATAATAAATGCCCGCACAAAAATGCATTTTGCCAGTGAACGAAAAGACCTAGGAGAGAGATCAAGGTGTCATATGATAGCGTTTAAAAATCTCAACATAAATCTTGTATAAGTAAATAAGTCCAATAATCAATTTGACAAGTGAAGAAAATTGCCTCAACTGACTCTAAAACACCAAACTCATACACAAAAGCACCCAACACATAACCATTTACATTTGAAATCATTTTCATGTTTTATTAAATCTAATAGCTTGAGTGGTTAAGGATGAAGGCAACTTTATTGACAATTTTGAACTTTCTTTATTTCCCCTTCAAGTGTCTAACCATATAGAACAACAAAGAATGCAAGACTCCTCAAACTCCTTCTCAACTTCTTTTTTTGTGTTTTATTGAACTAATTACCCAGTGTTCCAGTCCAGCTAGAGAGCAATGCCTTTGGCTTTCTTAGAATTAGAACCTAGAAGACCGAAAATGAGTCGAGAGGAAGAGAAGATAACTCAAAACTGAATTTTCAGTGGCTCCATTTGTGTTTCTGGGTGGCTCTGCCTTTAGAGAAATTGGTGTTTCGGTCAAATGACCAAGAAGATCAAGAGATTGAGCCAAAAAGAATATAAGAAGTTTCATTTTCCATTTCAACATGAATGACATATACTCACGAAGAAGAAAAAACCAGCAAAAAGCAAAAGGAAAAGAAGAAGAAATTTATCAAAAGAGCTAAAAGTTATTTTTATGACAAAGTAATTCCATTGTTTGACTCCATCGTCTTGGATAAGAAGTTCAAGAAAAAAAAAGAGGAAAAAAAGAATAAAATCTTTCATTCTTTGGATGACGATGAAGAAGGTGAACTGGATACTGGATAGTTCCTCTGTTCTGTTATTCGGCAGAAGCAAGTCACCTCAAAGTCTGAAGAAGTGAACTGTTCAACAAAAGAAAGATTGTTTGACTTATTCATAATCGGATAGACCTTATGTCGCTGTCCGCCTG
>CAKKXW010000005.1:5901631-5943390 GCA_920937365.1 Sphaerophoria rueppellii
AGAACACGCTCCTGATTGTATTACATTTATGCGTTCATCCCAATTACGCTGACATAACGATCACAACATCTTGCCACTGGGAATATGAATACCTGAAATCCTCATTTCTTTTAATCAATTCACATCAACCGAAAACCATAAAAAAGGAAGAACAAAAAAACCTTTTTTTTTTGTAATTCCAGAAGCCCAAAAACGAAGAAGAAAAACATTGTTTATGCATGTCCTCCTGTTTACAAGCCAACATATGATTTCATTTCGACTTCCAACCCAAACCACAACAGCCCCAGCAACATCAGTCTCGCGAACGTGATAACTTACTTTTTTTGTTTTCATCTCTTTTTTTGTCATCATATGGATGAAGGTACCTACTTCCAATTCCAATTTCGTAACATGTAAGGCCAAGTAAAGGGAATACGATTCGTTTTATTCGGAAGGCTGTGTTCAATTCACCTGCGACATGTCTGGAGCGATGTTGCTGTGTGTGTGTGTTTGTGTTAACTTGGCCGGGAAAAGTTATGTGTCTCATATCGAAGACTTTTGTTGAGCTGGAAGAACAAACGTTGGGAGAAGGAAGTTAAAAGATTGTTTTGGTTAAGCCTAGGGCTTGACTGCCAAACGAATGAATTGAGAGTTAATACCTCTTGCCCTCTCTCTTTCACCCAGTTTGAAGGATCTTATTCTCATGTAACCGACGAACGTCTACCGGATACACGTGAATAATGTGATAGTGTCATGTGCCAAATAGTTTTGGATACATCGGTAACATGTGCCAAAAATGGGAATATCTGCTTTTTTGTTTGGTACTAAGTCGTTTGGGTGGAAATCATATTTTTGTGGTTGGTTGGTTTGGGGCAAGGTAGCTTGAATGGTAATTAGAATTTCGGGTATGTGGAGGGTTCACTGTACTCTTTTCGGTCACACTCAGAGGTAATCTATCAAAAGTCTCATGGGGGGCCGAAAATTACCTCTGACTCAAAATCAAGTGGAACTGGCTGGTCTCTGGTGAGAGCTAGCTTATGGACAGTTGTGAATTTCAACGAATTACGTGACAGTTGTGGACGCGGCAGGCTTTTATGTTTGTATTCTCTTCCCGGTTGACTTGATTTTAAGTTTTTTTTTCGTTTTTTTTTTTCGCTTGGTGTTCTATAGGCGTGGGGTTCTTAATGACTGACCGAACGCCAGCATTGTCATGTAAGGTCATTGCCATTTTAGTTCAAAGCCGTTGTTTGTGCTTAAGTAGGAAGATTGTGTTGATCGATAGCAGCAATTATAGACCCGTTATACACAACACAGTGAAGTTTTTGTTTGCTTTGTTGTAGTCAGGTGATCTTGATGATATGCCAGCAACAAAAGTGCGGTTTGAGATTTTGGATTGAGAAACTAAAAATTTGAAAACGGATTTAGAGATTTCGACCTTTTTTTCTATCAATTTTCAAAAAGAAAAAACAAAAATCAACATCCTTCTTCTATCAACCAGACAATACCTTCCAAAATGACTTTTCTCATTAAAATTTACTCCAACAAACTTATCTTAATTATATATCGAGGCCTTTTGAACAACTCATTTAAGAGGCAAACCAAAATCAACAATAACACACAAAAAATCTTATCTTAATGCCCCGCCATTGGCATTGCCACCCGCTTCAGGTTGATTGTGACAATAAACTCATTTTCATTTATTTGTTAATCAAATTGCAGGTGTGTCCGGCCGTTAGACTCCATACAAAGTTGTTAGGCACTTATGACTTTTTTTTCTTCGTGTCTGTGCAACTTAAAGGAAGCAATTAGGCATGCGGTTCAAACACTATTCCACATAATATTATTATTGCTGTTTTGCTGTATGCCATATGAATTGGCAAGCTCTTTGAATTTGTTATCTTAATGGGTTCGGTTTTCGTCTTATTGGGGGGCATTTATTCGTTAATGGTAATCCATTTGTCATAGTCGAAAGGTGTGTAAATAGGTTTTAATTAGATTTTTATCATCACAAATTTTGTGTGAAGTAATTATTGATTTTTGAATTAGCAGGGTCAACACTTACGGAAGTAGCGCCGACATTAAGGATTTTTAATTTGTAAAATGACATTGCAGGCAATATTTCGACAACCAAGCATCGGAGAAAATATTTGCTCAGTTCTGTGGAAAGAACTTGTTGAGACCTTTATTTTGATATACCACTCGATAGGTTTTGGAGAATTTTGATTTTGCCGAAAAGAGATATTTTGCTGAGAACTTGGTAAGCGATAATTTGATAATTTTAAAGTGAGTGACCTGAACAAAGTGAATAAACTGGTGAAGACAAATCTCTTTTTCCAGCTGAGATATTCTCATTTTTATAATTTTTTTCAGTGGGGCCAAAATCACGTTGATTGGTTTTGAGTGCCCTATAGGATAACCAGACGCTATAATGGATTTTGGTTTTCAGCTCTTAACAGCAGACACATTCATTTATAGGTTTCCAAAGTCAATCTGAGAAAGTTTTCAATGGCAACAATTTCCATTTAGCATAAGGCATGTGCCACTGAATATGAAAGCAGTGAAAAATTCTCCAAGCAAGGTTTTCTGTTTTTCTAACATTCTGAAAAAACAGGCTCTGGTGTACAAGTTATTTTTTTTTTTTTTTTGAAAGAATTTTCTCAGTGCGGCTGCAACACCTTTAAATGAAAAAAAATCTCCAAGACTTGTTTTGGACACAAATCGAAGCAAACCTAAAACAAGACACTGCTTTTTAAGGGTTGATAAGGTTTGCAAGCATTTTCTGAAATAACTCTGACTGGAAGCTGGACGGGTTGGCAAAAATAAGCTATCTCCGGCCTTAAAAGAACTCCTTACACCTTTTTTAAAAATATAATTGACGGCGTTGTCCTTTTTTTTAACCTTTAATAATTGCCAACCAGCCCGCAAATTTCACAAACGAAAAAACCCAACTTTGATCCCAATATAATTATATCATTTCCATTTTCTGCACACACATTATTATAATTTTACCTTTTACTGACCTCTCTCACGCAAGCCATAACAAATTTTATGTTTTCTCTCCTGTTGAATGCATAAAGCGTTATTCCTTGTGCGAGAAATTTGTATTTCTGGTGCAACAAGCCAAACAACATCATGAACATTTCCCACATACAAACGTGACAGCAGTGTCATTGGGGCTATAATTGGCCAAAGGATATCATTTCGTTTTTATATAGTTTCTGTCTGACACGCACGCATCATTTCATATCATATTAGCATATTGTAGAGAAAATGGAACGCATACGAACAGCTTTAATAAGGCGCTTTCGTTGTTCGGGTTGGATCGGTCCTTTTATTGTTTCTCTAATATTCGGTTAACAGGATTTAGTTGGAGCTATTTATTGTTGGGAATTTCAAGGAATTTGATTATTTTAAAATTGGATTGCACAACGAGGTATTCAAGACACATCAGCTCTGCTCTCTTAAATTTGAACAGCAGTTCTGTACGTTCATATCAAACACTGTGGAAAATTGTTGGACAAATCTCCCACAGGATTTCACCCACCCGACATGGACGAAGTGAAGATAGCGATATCTTAACTTAAGTCGAACAAAGTCGCTGGAGCAGACGGGCTAGCCGCCGCCGAACTGAACAAAGCATCTGGAGATAATTTGGTAAGGAGCATGTACCAGCTCATCTGCAAAATTTGGTCGGAGGAAAGTATGCCCGATGAATGGAACCTCAGCATCGTATGCCCGATCCTCAAAACATTAGATCCCCTGAACTGCACTAACTACAGGGGTATAAGTCTCCTTAATATCGCCTATAAGATCTTGTCTGCCGTGCTGTGTGAACGTTTGAAGCCCTTCGTCAACAACCTGGTAGGTCCTTATCAGTGTGGTGTGGCTTCAGACCCGGAAAGTCCACCATCGATCAAATATTCACCCTACGACAGATCTTGGAGAAGACCTAGGAACTTCAAATCGATACCTACCATCTTTTCATAGATTTCAAGGCCGCGTATGACAGCGTCTATAGAGAGCAATGTCTAGTTATGGCATCCCAGAAAACCTCATCCGTCTGTGTAAGATGACAATGGAAAATTCACGCTGTTCCATCATGGTCGGAAAAAAAACCTAAATGACGCTTTTGATGTCAAAAAAGGTTTTAGACAAGGCGATGCGTTGTCATGCGATTTCTTTAATATCATTCTTGAAAAGATTGTGCAAAGCTCCAATGTCAGCACCAGAGGCACAATCTTTCAAAAGTCCGTCCAGCTACTAGGATACGCAGACGAAATTGACTTAATTGGAAGAACCCAGCGTGATGTCAGTGGAGCGTTTGTGAGCCTTGAGACGGAGGCCAGGAAGTTGGGTCTAGCGGTTATTGAGGGCAAGACCAAGTTAATGCTGTCGACAAGAAAGGACTACCAACATCGACGTCTTGGAGCAAACGTCAACATAGACAGATTTAACTTCGAGGTAGTTAAGGATTTTGTCTACCTGGGATCCGCTATCAACTCAGACAACAACACCAGTACTGAAATCAAACGAAGAATCACTCTTGGCAATCGCTGCTTCTTTGGACTTAGAAGGCAATTGAGAAGTAAAGTCCTCTCCCGAGCAAATAAAGTGACACTCTACAAAATCCTCATCATCCCGGCCCTAATGTATGGTGCAGGGACATGGACTATGACAACATCTGATGAAAACGCTTTGGGCTGCTTTGAGAGAAAAATTCTTCGAGTGATTTTTGGTCCTGTCTGCATTAATGTAGAATTAAAGGTCCATCGACTTAGATGGTTGGGTCATGATGAGTGAATGGAAAATAATGCTCCGGCTCGTAGAGTCTTCGAATCCAACCCGGAAGGACGTCGCAGAAGAGGAAGACCGCGACTCCGGTGGAGCACAGAGGTGGTAGAGGACCTGAGCTAACTTGGCATGCGAAACTGGAGACAGTTAGCCAGGGACCGAGCTGGCTGGAGAAGTTTGTTGGGTGAGGCCCTGGTCCGACCTGGACTGTAGCGCCACCATAAGTAAGTAAGTAAGAATTAAAAAAGAAAAAAAACATCATGACCCTCTGTAGCTCCTAAAGTATTCAGCCCTTCCCTTTGAAATTTTATCAGCAGGTGCGTACGTTCATATCATTCAAGAAACCCATTTTTCGCCACCGTACGCAGCGCCATCTCTTGGATATTAGTGGAACTATCATAATTTCATCCTTAATTCTTCTGTAACAAAATTGAGTTAGACCTGTTATTTCCCAATAGATGGCGCGTTATCTGTGGCAAAAAATCGCACTTCGGAACTTCCACAAAAGAGTATTTTACCAATGAACGAAATGAAAAGTCTATTTTAACTTAAAGTAAGATAAACTGTTTTTCTTGTTACACCCAAAAGCATTTCCATAACCGGCACTACCGAACGGAGTCTCTCAGTCTGATCTGCGTTTGGAAGTGTTCCGAAAGTGCTGAATGTTTATCTTGCAATCATCAACACTTTTTTCCAGTTTGTTGATTTTGGTTGCCCCAAATTGATCATCCGTCCTCCTTCCAATCCCAAAGTTTAAAGGAAACATACACAAGATGACCACAAAAACCAACGCCAAATTGCTGCCATTATAGCTTCGCAAAGGATTGTTTCTCATGAGGAAGCGCAAATACCAAATAACAAACACTTAAACTGAACACACACACAAATCCCGTTTTCGATAGACAGTCGGACGGATATGCCATGAGAAAACAAAAAAACACAAAAAATCAAATTGTCATCATTGTTCAAAGTAATTCTTTTAACTCAAAGATTTCCAGCTCTTACCCAGCCACCGTACACTATTCCGAGATTGAGAGTTTGTTTCCTTCCTTGTGGACAACATGGATTCCTTCCTTTTTGCTATTTTTTTCTTTCAAACTTGCAATTTTGTTCTTTCAACTTTATCGAAAGCAAAAGCAAACAAAAGCAGCAGCACCCATAAGAAATGCGGTGGATTTCATTCTAACTGACATCATCATCGATGCAATAATCGTTTGGCTTATTTTTATGGGTGCTGGGACTTTTAGCTCAATGCAGCGGAAGGTTATTGGTGTTTTGAGTCATTCATAAGACTATTTAAAGTAACAACAGTTTCTTTGTTTGCATTTTTGCTAGTGGCAGAAGAGATTTTCGATAAAAACAACAGTCATAATCGAAATGAAGCCAAAATACCGATAACCTTACTTTTTTTAATATTTTCGGAAAAGATTTTCGTATTTTCATTTTTCTCAATGGACTTCTTGCAGAGAAGAGAGCAACCGATAATTTCGACTGATAAGGCTCTTTTTGGTCTGCAGTTCAATCCCTCTCAAGCTGTCAATTTTTCAATTTTTCAAAATCCGTAATCGTATGCGTTTTGCTTCCAGGCCGTATATTAAATTCTTGCAAATATCGAAATATCTACATAAAATCGATGACAGAATATTTTATTTCTTTCCAGTTTTCAATTTCATTGTTTGAAGGACGATGACTTGTCATCGGTATGAAAAAGAAAAAAAAAAATGCCACACGGCATTTGCACCCACACTGGTGTTCTTGAGAATCTGATGAATGATCCAGGTGCGGGACGGATGTGTGAAAATGTGGGGGTCTAGCTGAAAAGAACAACGTTACCAAGAATCAACATCGATCTGATTAGCTTAAAATATGCGCCGGTGGAATTTCGTTTTTCTTTCGCTCTTTTTTCTTGTTTCTAAGAAACTTTCTGCGAAATTGAATTTTTTTTCTGGTATCTCGGCGTGAAGATATCCTTTAAGCGAATAACGAACACCTTATTTTTGCGCAATTTTGTGACTTGAATAATAATTTCTTTTTTCTTCCCCACCACGCGTTTAGACTACGCAATTTTCGTTATTAATTAACATTTACACGGTGAGTGCTTGGCTTTTAAACACACAAGCGAGTAATAAAAAAAAAACATCAAGAAAACAAGAAGCGGAATTCATGAGCGGAATTCCACATTATTTGCATTTTAATGTGTGTACACTCCAATGCATTGTTTGTGTTGAATTGAACGGCCGTCAGAGGGAGGGGGAGACCTGTAACTACACCTGAGTACACAAAAAACCACACTAATACTCCCTCCATACATGTTTGCTAGGTTCTGATGTCAGATGCCAATCATTTTCCCATGCGTCTTGGGTGTTGGTTTTGTTGTTTTTTTTTCCTTTTGACTTGTGACAAGTGAAGTTGAGGGCGTTGAGCCCTGTCACCACGATATTTGTGTGCATTTCTGTTCAATGCCAGCGCTAGGTTCTTTGTGCGCTAAAACCACAGGGTGCACAGTATATAAATATGGAATGCCTTTTTGTGCAATTACTAATTCCACTAGGTCCCAGATGATAGGACATGCATCACTGATTTCTTTAAATCTAGTAGAAAAGGAAGCTGTTGATATGACAAGGTGGGGGGGCGTATAAAGGGTTTTCCAATAAGAGGTATTACTTTGAATTGCCCGCTATTTCGGTAGCTGTCACTTTTGAAGCTGTCATTTTTTGACATTTGACAAGTAGAAACTACTAATGGCATTAATAAGAATGGAACGATACATGCTTCAGGCATTAAAATTATTAAAATTCACTTTAAAAATGATGAAAATTTAGCAGAGGCGGTTCGTAAAACTAAAAAATGTTTGGGTCGTCGTGAAGCATCTTGTCGGACCGCAATACTGACATTGGTGGACAAATTCGAGCTGTTGGGACAAGTTAGTGATGCGAAGAATAAGACCCGTGCACGTCGCTCAAGAACAACTGAGAATATTGCTGTTGTAGCCCAAAGTGTTGAAGAAAACCCAGGTTTGTCCATTCCTCGACGTTCTTTGGAATTAGGCATTCCACAAACGTCATTACACCGTATTTTGCATAAAGACTTGGGTCTTAAGGCTTATAAAGTTCAGTTAACACAAGAACTCAATCCGGCTGATCACCAGCAACGTCGTGTCTTTGCTGTTTGGGTCCTTGATGTGCATGAAAATGATCCGGAATTTCATCGAAAAATCATCTTGACTGATGAGGCCCATTTCCACCTCGGAGGCTACGTCAACAAGCAAAACTGTCGCATCTGGGGCTCGGAAATTTATTTATTTATTGTTGAAAAGCCTCTCCATCGTGACTGTTTGGTGCGTTTTATGGTCCGGCGGGGTCATTGGACCTTGTGATTTACCACCTTGCGACTTCTGCCTTTGGGGCCACGTGAAAAAAAGGTCTACGCCAACAGCCAAGCGTCGATTCAAGACCTCAAAGATGGAATTCGTGAGGCTATCGAGGACAGAGGGCAACCACTTTGCAATGTGGCTATGGAAAATTTCATGCAAAGGATATGGTCGTGTAAGCGTTATGGAAGGAATCTTTTTATTATAACAATCCACAAAAAAGGCGCAAGAAACGACATTATGAATTATAGACCAATTGCAAAACATTCTTGCATTCCTTAATTATTTGAAAGCATTATTTATGAATTCATGTTCTTCCATTGCAGACAAATATTTTCTCCTAGTCAGCATGGATTTCTTAAGGGAAGATCTACAACTACTAACCTAGTTGACTTTACTTCTTTTTTTCTTTTTGCTTTGGAAGAAGGTTATGAAGTTGACTCCATCGTTACAGACTTCACTAGGGCTTTTGATAAGATATCAGATAACCTTATTCTTTTTAAACTTAAGTTTCTAAATATTTTCAACTCCTGGATAAAACCCTACCTCTCCAATCGACAATTTAGTGTCTGCTTCAGAAATCATGTTTCAAATCCAATTATTGCTTCTTCTAGTGTTCCTCAAGGTAGCCACCTCGGTCCAATTCTCTTTGCCTTAGCAGTAAATGACGTCGATCAAATATTCTCAGATTCAAAACTCTTAATGTACGCTGATGACATGAAAATCTATAAAAACATATCTTCGCTTGAGGACCCACAGTTACTTCAGAACGATCGTAACAAATTCTTCGTCTGGTGCAAAGCAAATCTGTTGGAGCTTAATATTAATAATTGTCAAGCTATAACTTTCTCCAGAAAGCGGCGTCCATTACCCCAAATATCTTAGTTTCTTGACACCCAACCAATCCCTGTAGTTTATTCTATTAACAATCTAGGACTGCTCTGTGATACTCAACTCAACTTTACTTCGCATATCGATTCAATCAATCATCAAATTGGCTAATTCTACGATTTTTGTATATGACCTTTGTTCGACCTCTTCTCGAATACTCCTCCCAGGTCTGGTGTCCTCATTACCAAGTACACATTAAACGTATTAAAGCCGTTCAGACCCGTTTCATTTTATTTGCATTACGTAATCCTCTTGACCTCCCTCCTTATGAGGATCGTCTTAAATTACTGGGCATGCAACCTTTATAATTGCGAAGGGACAACGATAATACTATATTTATATACCAGCTTTTAACTGGCTCTTTTGACTGCCCAGACTTGCTCTCAAGGATTTCTCTCTTCATAGATCCCCGTAGATTCAGGACTATCCCCTTATTTTGACCCCTTTTCTCAGAACTGACTATGGTCTTAACGTTCCATTGACTAGAATGATGACAAAAGCCAATAACTCACCTCACTTTGACCTAAATGTGTCCAATTTCACCCTGATGAACCCCAATTATTCTCCTGATTTCTTATTACATATTTTATCTTATTGGTTAGTAGTAAAAGTAATGTCTCAGATATTTTTGTTACATAACTGAGTTAGTTGCGGTATTTTCCAATAGATGGCACTGCGATAGATCGCTTAAAATCGTCATTATGGAATTTCAACAAGAATGCATTTGCAATTGATAAACTTATTTTAGCCTTAAATTCGTTAAACTTACCAAATAAATAAAAAAAAACCATCAAAATGCGTCAATCCTGACAAGTCCTGCAAGAAAAAAAAGAAACAAATTTATTGAACTTCAAGTTTTCAAAGTAAAAAAGAGGAAAATAAAAATTTGAACTGCCAGACATGCTTAAAGGACAGTTCTTCAAAAGTCACCCATCAGAACTTTTAACATAAAAAGAAGAAAAAAGAAGTTAACCTTGAGTCAAAATGAATAGCCCTAAACAGCTTCTGTCAAAACCACAAACTGGTACATGTACATAACTTCTTTCAAAGGTCCTTTGCCAACAAAAAGAAGAAAACAAACAACAAGGTCCAGACACAGAAAAAAAAAACACAGAATTGCGAAATAAAACCTTTTACTTTTTCGGTAGTTCTTCCACTTCATCGCGTCTAACGACGAACATAACATCAAAAAAAGAAAGGAAGACAACCAAATTCAAACATTAAAAAATCCCCAATCTACAAGGAAGCCCTCCTGATCAGACAGAACCAGACAAAACTGAAATCCATTCCCCTCGAAATGCACCTTGAAATGTTCAAACCCAAAAAATAACGTCATTGATTCCCAACTGTACAACACTCAAGAACTTGTTTTGATAAACGTGCCCGTGAAGTAATTTCCTGAGATTAGGTGCTCCACGGATGAGACGCCATCTCCATCTTCATCGCTGTCTCTGCTGCTGTAAACGTACCAGACAAAAAAAAATATAATAATCTATTTGCCAGCGAATTATTTGCATTGAACTCTGCTCTAAGGGAATATAGTGGCAAGAGCCATCACACCTTTAGCACAGCGCTTGCTGGTATGGTACTATTTTACTTCCGGCTTTCAATCCAGAAGGTTTTTTTTTTTTGAGAAATTAAGAAGGAAGAAGCTTGAAGTCATGAATCAAAAGGCAGCCAGAGAGACCAGATGAAGAAGAGGATGAAGAATAAAAGCGTTTCCTGGGTTACCTCACCGAGTGGAGAAGATTTACGAACTTTTTGGTTTTCGATGCCATAATCCAGGGAAGTGGGGGTATGGGGAGGGGTTGCATTTTTATATCGATTTTGTAGAAGTGGAAGAATGTATGACTTTTTCTTCCACCAATTAAGAGTCCGGAAGTTATGTTATATAAAGGGTGTTTTTGAAATTGATTTTCGGGGAAATCCGGTAACATTTAGAACGAAATATCCCTCTGGCGACCTAGATTCGTATCTTATCTCTCTATTGAGACATTACCTGTCGAATTTCATCAGCGGATGGCCAAGATTTTGACGGATTAAAAACCTAATTTTTTCGGTTTTCCAGATTGATTTTCGGAGCAAACCGAGTTGACAAACCGAGACCTCAAACGGAGTTTATTCGTTCAACTACTAAAGGGTTTGCCAATAAGAGGTGTTATTTTGAATAGCCCGCTATTTCGGTAGCTGTCACTTTTGAAGCTGTAATTTTTTGACATTTCACAACGCCATTACTATACCATTACGCCATTCATAAAAATGGAACGATACACGTAAAATTATTAAAATTTTCTATAAAAATGGTGAAAATTTGGCAGAGACGGTTCGTAAAACTAAAACATTTTTAGATTTGGTGGACAAATTGGAGCTGTTGGGACAAGTTAGTGATGTGAAGAATAAAACCCGTGCACGTCGCTCAAGAACAACTGAGAATATTGCTGTTGTAGCCCAAAGTGTTGAAGAAAACCCAGATTTGTCCATTCCTCGTCGTTTTTTGGAATTAGGAATTCCACAAACGTCATTACACCGTATTTTCCATAAAGACTTGGGTATTAAGGCTTATAAAGTTCAGTTAACACAAGAACTCAAGTCGGCTGATCATCAATAACATCAAGTCTTTGCTGATTGGGTCCTTGAAATGCATGAAAATGATCCGGAATTTCATCGAAAAATCATCTTGACTGATGAGGCCCATTTCCACCTCGGAGGCTACATCAACAATCAAAACTGTCGCATGTGGGGCTCGGAAAACCCAAGAGTTATTGTTGAAAAGCCTCTCCATCCTCAACGCGTGACTGTTTGGTGCAGTTTATGGTCCGGCGGGGTCATTGGACCTTATTTTTTCGAAAATGAGGCTGGAGCAACACTTACGGTCAATGAGAGATGATTGGAATTGGATGATACTGATCTGGACAACGTTTACTTTCAACAAGACGGCGGCGGCGCTACGTGCCGCACAAGCAATGAAACCATCGATCTTTTACGAGAAAAGTTTCCGGACCGTGTTTGTGTTATCTCTCGAAGAGGTGATCACAATTGGCCACCGAAATCTTGTGATTTAACACCTTGCGACTTCTTCCTTTGGCTCCGCGTGAAAGATAAGCTCTACGCCAACAGCCCAGCGTTGATTCAAGACCTCAAAGATGGAATTCGTGAGGCTATCGAGGACATAGGGCACCCACTTTGCAATTTGGTTATGGAAAATTTCATGAAAAGGATATGGTCATGTCAGCGTGGTCTTGGCTGCCATTTGGCTGATGTTGTGTTCCATTATTAACGGCATACCTGTCTCTTTATAATGAAATAAACATCAGATCATTTATCTCAAAATATGCCATTTTTCTTTGAATATCAAAATAACACCTCTTATTGGAAAACCCTTTACCTCTCTGTCAAGATTTCGTTTCAGAGACTGCTGTGAGTGTCAAAATAACTGACAACTGGCTTGAACAAGAGAAAATGATATCTCAAAACAATTGAACATTTATTTTTTGGTTTATTTCAAATCCACTCCTGTCTTTCAAACAAATAGTGATTCATAAGACAAAGGGTTGGCGGCACGACTTCTAGGCAGTACCTTGTTTGTACGTAAGAATATAGCAAAAAAATTACGAGCTGCGATAATAAGCTGTAATTAATGATTACTGCTACATTAGATGTTATATCATTGCCACGAGCTAGGTTGTTGGGTTGGAAGCGTTGGTGTACGACTAGAGATTCTTGATAAATCAGTTTACTCTGACGTCAGCGGCGTTTAGCGTTTCTAGCCTTGTAAAAATCGATCATTCTTAAAAATGTTTCCATCGATAGCTGTCATTAGATTTTGTAAGTAATGAATGTGCTCGTGTTAGGTGTAATATTGACAGCTCAGTTGACGCATTACAGTTGTCGATGGAGGGATTTGTAGATCAAACAAATTATTTTTGAAGGAGTTTTTGCAAAGGTCTTTCGATGGCTTTCTGTTACAACTTAGCTGACCAGTTAAACTCAATTACAACTCCAACTCCTACTTTTGTTCTCTTTTTGTTCTTTCAACCGGACCAAGCAGAAAAAAAAAAAAATCTCAATACGCTTCTCAAAATTGAAGATTTCTACCTGCAATTGACTTTGACTTTCACCCCACGCTCCGAGAAGTTTTTTTCGATTAAAGAAAGATAATCCTCGAGCAAAACAGAGACAAAAAACACCAAATCGATAAATCGCTCCTCAATCAAAGTGAAGCGACACTGCCTTTTTCAATAGGCTCAATAAAAACCAATGAAATTCAAAACCGTATTTTTTACTCATTCAATTCTTCTCTTGTCTCCCCTCTCTTCTGTGTTTTTTTTTTGTTTCTGATTTTCTTTTTCTGGAAAATAAGAAAAAAAGTTGTTTTGCTTTGTTTTTCTTGCCGCTTTGGAGTTGGCGACAGAAAATAACAACACAGTAAGG
Organism: Sphaerophoria rueppellii; assembly: GCA_920937365.1. Taxonomy (NCBI): domain Eukaryota; kingdom Metazoa; phylum Arthropoda; class Insecta; order Diptera; family Syrphidae; genus Sphaerophoria; species Sphaerophoria rueppellii. The sequence goes on from CAKKXW010000005.1 coordinate 5,915,094, forward strand.
TGGATATTGATGTTTTAAGACCAAGAAGAGGGGAAAGAAAAGAAAAAGCACCCAAGACAAGAGGGCCTTACAGCATCTACAATTCGACATATCTGCCGCTTTTGCAAGCTCACGATTTTATTTAACTTCATTGTTCACTCCCGCATGTAAACAGTTTGTGGCTGTAATTTGAAGGACGAATGACGGTGAAAAAGGGGTGGAAGACGCGGGAAGGTTGTGAAATTGAGAATGAATTAAACGGAGCTAATCAAAGGCATAAAACTGAGCAGAAAAATGTTTGTGATGAGGCAAGAGTTCCTGTTGAGAAATTTGATTGGAAAAAGAAGAAAATTGTAATACATCTCTCCTAATTCTTTAGAAAACCATTAAGTTCTAGCGCCCCATTTACTCTGACGCCTCGAATTCAACTATTTGTTACCTTATAAAATCCGCTCTTGAGGGTTTTTTTTTTGTTTTGTTTTATTGAAAGTCTTTTCAAGATAAACTTCTGCTAATTAGTTGTTTGACACATTCTGAAGACTGAAACTAGAGACTTCACATTTTTTTTTGTTTTTTTTTTTTTTTTTCTTGTAAATTTGTTAATTAAGTCCGGAAAATTGCACAAACAAAAGTACTCTGATGTGATTTCGAATTATTATCAAACCGAAGATTCTAAAGTTGAAATAAGAACAAACGCCTCCTACTACATTTTTTTTGTCGATTGACGACTTCTCTGAGACCTTCTATTGTAAATGATTTTCTAACCTTATAAATCAAATTTCACATAAATTCTCATTCTCAAGATAGAATCTCTCCTAGCAACTTCTTTCTGATTTATATTATTTTTTGTGTGCGTGTGTGGGAAGAGCTCATGGCTCGGTAATAAGTCATATTCAGGAAGACTTAATGACATTAATTAATCGTTTTTAAGTTTTTTTTTCTGTTTTCGGTTTGATAAACTCGCTAAACGAGATTCTAATTTAATTCCATGAAGGTAAAAAAAAATGAGTTTTAATTAAATTGTATTTGGGTTTATGAATATTGAATTCAATTTGAAGAAAAAATTAAATGTGTGTAAACTGAAATGTAAGGAGATATTCAGATTTAAGTGACCATGAGTAATCAATTCCAATTTCAAGGTAGATTAAGTGATTTTGTTCGGAGTTGAAAATTTTTGTATTTTTCTATGGAAATCGATAAAATTAGTTAAATACTTTTTTGAAGGCGCTATAAAGAGGAATCAAAAAAATGTTATATTTTTCTCATAGGTCTATAGTTCGTTGCTATTTGAGAACGTTTTCGGAATATCTCAAATTACTCCGAAAATGCCTTAATGTTTGTTTTAAACTGAGCTGAGCACCAGTAAAATAAATAAATATACACTTGAAAGTGAAATGACACCAATCTACAACCACATAAGGCGCTTTTAGCAAAAAGAACAACAAACAATCAACTTATTGGCACGATCTTCCACGAAGCACTCGTCTTTCTCAAGAAACTAAACCAAAATCTGTCACATAAGAAAATAATAATTATTTGTACAACAGAGAATCTAATTTATCACCCTTCTTCTGCCATCTGTAGTTTGCCGTTCGTCTGTTCACTGTCCTACACACGGCGCGGCGGGCGGCGCGCAGTTGTTCTGGGGTGAGCCAAAACTGAGAAATTTATTGAATCGTATACCACTTCTGAGAATTTCATAAGAAGTAACTGAATGCAACAATGTAACTATGCAATTTATAAGATTTCTTACACAAAATAGAATTTTTTGTTGTTTAAAAAATAAAATCAAAAGTGTGACTTAGCCATTTCGACTGGGGGAGAAAAAACGAGGCTGACATAATAAATTATCAATTGGCATCAGGAAAACTCGGATTTGCAGTGATAAAGATTTAAAACAACAACATGAGCAATCACCCATGCCCAAGACCAACAAAATTCATTGGCACAAGTTTTCAAAAACATTACGCGAACAAGCAAAAAAGTTTATGGTCAAGAATGGCAAGTTTTAAGAAATTTATGATTTTCAATCTGTTCTTGGCAAAGCGAACCAAAAACACATTTTAATCAGTCGTCGTTATTTTTTTTTTTTGCTTTTTTTGAAATGCGATGAAAATTGAAAATTTATTGCCAAAAGGACTATCACAACAACCAGCGGAAATATAGTGATAGTGGTTTTTCTCTCTTTTTCGCTCTGAGACAGCGAATATGATTTATGATTTATGGTCTCATTCGTAACTGTTGTTGGATGGCTTTATGGCCATTTTCATTGTAATATTTGAGTTTTCAGAAATCTCTTTATTTTTCGCTTTTTTTTTTTTAATTCGCATTGTTGAAAATGATACTGATGATGTATAACAGTGGTGGATCTCTTATTTTTGGACATAAATCTCGTTCATTTTACGCGTGAATCATCAGATTTTTTATTTGTGACGTTCTGACTTGAACGAGGAAGGGCAGTGAGAAATGGTTAATCTTAAATGGAAGAGATTTATATTCCAATCTGTCTTGAGAGATGATTATTACTTGGATGATATTGTTTTTTCTTTGTTTGTGGTGAGATGGAAATCATTGGAGTTCTTAATATTTCCGCAGATAATAAGTCAAAGTGGGAAGTCAGATTTGTGGCGACTTAAAGTCTCCCTGAGACTTCCAAAATGTTGGAGAAAAAGATTACTCAATAATGCTCTTTTCATAGTAAACTAGACATCTTTGTAAGCTAAAAATATGTAGGTAATTTCATGAGCTTTCATATCTCTCCTGTCGTTGGTCATTCCGTTGGCTTACTTACTTACTTCAGGTGGCGCTACAGTCCGTCGTGGACTTGGGCCTCAATCAACAGTCTCCGCCAGCTAGCTCGATCCTTAGCTAGTCGTCTCCATTTTTGCGCTCCAAGTTGATTGAGGCCCTCTTCCACTTGAGTGCGCCACCTGAGTCGCGGTCTTCCTCTCCTCCTACGTCCCTCGGGAAAAGTGTCGAAGGCTTTCTGGGCCGGAGCATTGGGGTCCATCCACTCTAAATGACCGACCCTTCTGATTCTCTGGCCCTTGTGGACCTTGATCCTTCTGGCTAGGTCCATGTCGTTGTACAACCCGTAAAGTTGGCTTTTATACCTCGTCGCCATTCCCCTTCAATGCACACGGGGCCAAAAATGACCCGAAGAACAATCCTCTCGAAACAGCCTAAGGCACTTTCATCCGATTTTGTTAAGGTCCATGCTTCTGCACCATACAGCAGCACTGGGATGATGAGAAAGCGTTTTCCACTCAATTGCTTTCTTAACCCAAAGAAACAGCGATTAGCAAGAGTAATTCTTCGTCTGATCTCGGCGCTGATGTTATTGCCCGTGTTTATAGCGGAGCATAGGTAGACAAACTCCTCTACTACCTCGAAGTTGTATGCGTCTTATGTGACGTTCTGTCCGAGCCGTCGGTGTTGGGTGTCCGTCGTCCGTCCTCGAAGACTTCGTTTTTCCCTCATTTACCGCTAAACCTATTTTTGCCGCTTCTGTCTCAATTATCACAAAGACGCCATTGACATCACGCTGTGTTCTTCCCATTATATCAATATCATCGGCGTACGCGAGAAGTTGAACAGATGTTTGGAAGATAGTGCTTCTGGTGTTGACGTTGGAGTTCTGCACTATCTTCTCAAGAACGATGTTAAGGAAATCCTTTTTAAACGTCGAAAGATTACGTAAGCTCGTTGCCAACCTTGATGGAGCAGCGTGAGTTCCATTGTCATTTTGCACAAGCGAACGAGTTTGACAGGGATGCCAAGGCTAGACATAGCTTTATACAGTTCATCTCTGTATATGCTGTCATACGCGGCCTTAAAATCGATGAAGAGGTGGTGGGTATCGATTTGAAGTTCATAGGTCTTTTCCAGGAACTGCCGCAACGTGAAAATTTGGTCGATGGTTGACTTTCCTGGCCTGAAGCCACATTGATAAGGACCAATCTGATTGTTGACGAAAGGCTCCAGACGTTCACATATTACGGCCTAGATTATGTAAAGTAGAATTATTCATCTCTCCGTTGGCTGGTAAAATCCTTTTTCGAGAGAACTCCGAAATTGGGATTTATCACCTCTGATCGCAGCGCCATCTTTTCGGAAATAATAGAACTAAATCAGTTTCGTTACTGATACATTTAAGTCATTAGTTCTACTACTTTCCAATAGATGGCTCTGCGGTCGATGGCCAAAAATCGTATATTTTGAGTTGCAGCTCAGTGTCTTAGTAGCTCTCTTAAGACCTTAGTTCATCGAGGATCTAAATACGTGTACTGGAGGAGGTTCTCTTGTTATAACATCTAATTTCAACTTCTTCATGCTCTTATTAGCTTCATTGAACATTCAAATTAGTCGCTTTCTAGAAATTGACATTCCTTTGGTCCTCCCATTTCTTTTATTCAAATTCATCCTTCTCCAGGTTTAAAAGGGAAATAATAAGAAAGAAAAAGAAATGTTGCAATTCTCCACAGACAGAGATCTCTCGCCTTCCTCGAGTTCCTTTCAATACCAATTTTGCTTCATTATTCCGAGGCATCAAGAAAGGAAATTGAGATCTAATAAAATTCAGGACAATAGAAGCGTTCAATTATACACACACAGGGAATAGAACAGTATAACGAACAAAAATAAGGATAATAATACAAAGGGCATACATTTTCTTTCCTTTTGTGCCTCGTTTAGTTCAGAACCTCTCGTTTTGGTATGTGTCTCGTTTCGTTTAGTTCTTTTAGTTGCTTATGCTTGAGGGAATCTTTTCAAATTGCACGAAATTCAAAAGAAATGTTTCATACATAAATTTAGGCATTTTCTTAAGTCTTCAAAGGACTCTAAGAGGACGGTACCGAGTGAATAGCGAACGATGTTGTTAAAGGTTGTCAAAACTTTCGGAAATTGCATAATTTGTCTTGAAAGTTGGCTTTTGTCTTTTTTTTTTTTTGTTTTCTGTCTCTTTCTTTACCTTCTTCCTTTTCCAATTTTGTATCAGGAGGAAAAAAGGATTTAAGTCGATTTCTTATGAAAATAAATAATGATATTTTTTCGTCCTTTTTTGTTTTATTTCCAATTTTTTTAGGGCTTGGAGGTGATTTAAATGTTTTTGTTTGAGAAATTGAAAAGTCTGTTTCCTGAAAAGTCAGACGAAAAAAGGTTGAACCCTTGTCTTGTGTCATGAATGACTGCTGAAGAAGAAGTCACATATTCAGCAGAAACCCGTTTCATCGGATTTGACATTAGGTCCCACACCTCCTTTGGCTGTCTTGTTTATCTTGTTGGGATTAGTGAAAGCCAAATAGAGTCATTTTATTATGTTGCACCTTTGTAGGGTTGAAAAGGATTTTTCGGAGAAATGAAATATCAGTAGAATATTTTAAATTTATCGCATTTTTGAGGCGGACAGGATTGATGATTGTATCACAAATAAGTATGGAAACAAAACCTGTTAAAGGCGTCTGTCTGTCTCGGTTGTCTCTCAGTTACATCATTTGAAACCTTCTGGACGACTTTCCAAGGATTTCTTCTGTTTTACTGATTGCACAAAGAAAAAGGCCTTTATAAGCTTAAGGCCGTATGCGAATTAGGTTAAAAAGTGGTTAAAACTTGACTTTTGTTTAAATTTTGACACTTAACATTGAATAAAATGTGTTAAGAATTATACTAGCTGCGGAAGCAGGTTAAAATATGACAGTAGTGGTTGAAAATTCATCCATTTTTAACCCCAATTCATCCAATTCGCAAACGGCCTAAATTAAACAATTTTCCAGCCTGTTAAAGTTATGTTTGTATATTTACTCTCCCATACACAAAATTTTCACACACGATAACGATATTCCTCGAAAAATGTTCCATCCTAACTTCGTGCGTCGACATCGCTGATTAATGACTCCAAAAATTTCGTTTTCATTTATTAACTTGGTCCTTATTTAACGGCTACCCGCACATCCTCTCAATTTTCTTCTGATTTAAATTGTAAATCCTTAGAAATTTCTCACAAAATCCTCCCTCAACGGAGCAACGCCTCCGGCAGCAATAATTAACAAAAACAAAAACCAAGAATCATCTCTGCCGTCAGACACAAAAAGGCAGGTGGAAAATCCATTAATATAAATTCTCTCTGTTGTTTATCCCTTTTTCCCCACCCTTAACCTTCAACTTGCGATACATTTTGGGAATTACTTTGCAAGCAAACGAAAAATAAGGGATTCCGAAATTCCAGACCTGATGGCATCAGACAAGCCAGTTTACGTTGATGATGACGACGACGACGAGAATGGTTCTCTGATGATGATGATGGGGATTTTTCTCCTCGATTCACCTCAATGTAATAGTAATCGATTTTTATAGTCCTCCCTTAACATTACAGTTACAGCTACTGCTGCTGGTGCTGCCAGTTGACAGGATATTCGTGAACTTTCTCAATGACGTAAGCGAAACAGAACGAACAGCTCGTGAAACTGTGGAGTAAAATTATGGGGTGAAGGTCGTGTGGTGGGGTTAGAGGGGGAGTGTGAAAATAACATTTGGTAACGAAAATAAAGAAGGTTTTAATTTTTTAAGGGATGGCGCTAGTGCAGTGGAGAGAAGTTTCAAGGATATTTACCGAAAGGAATGTAATCGTTCAAGGACGTCAGACATGTTGTAATACAAAACGTTAAAGGCAAAAGGCGAGGCAGTGCAGGCACCGGGTTACAGAATATATCATAGTATTTTTTATTATTTTTTGTTTTTGAGAGGGTTAATGGAGGTGAATTCAATTTATTTTCGAAGCACGATTGGAAGAGTCTAAGTGAATTTTCAGAGCAAATTAATGGAGATGTGAGGTTCTATTTGTGTCTGCGTTTAATCGAAAAAAAAAGTAGGGATACCAAAAGTCCATTGAATTTTGAGAAAATTTCGACTTCAATCAGCTAAAGCATTATAACAAAACAAATCGTCCTTTTTTGTAATTTTGTTTTGATTTAAAAACCATAGATTAAGTACGATAATTAAAAAGACAAACAGCTCGTTAAGTTTCCAAATGAGCTAACTAAATAAAGTTTAAGCTGTTTTTGCCCTTTTTTGTATTTTTTTTTCTTTTTTTTTTAAGTGAAGTCCTACCGAATTCCAAGGATTATCACCACCACTTTATATCTGCCAGTTGAAGATTTTTGAACAAAAAAATGGGTGGGCTACAAAAACAAGCAATGTCCTTAGTCCTTCTTTAAATTTTTCCTTTTTTATTGTTGCTGGTAGTCAGCCTCACCAGCAGAGTCTTGAATGAAAAGTTGTTCGTGTCTTGTTGCGGAGATTAGCAAAATAAATTTGGCTTTTTTGTGTAATTCAGGATTTCAGGATGAAGGGAGGGCGGGGGGGAGGTGGTTTTCGGACTTAAGGTCCGAGAAAAAATTTAAGAAGTAGTAACACTGACGCATAGCTAAATCCTTAGTAAAATTTGATGGAAAATAACGAAAAAATGGAAATAAAGGGTTTTCCAATAAGAGGTGTTATTTTGAATAGCCCGCTATTGCGGTAGCTGTCAATTTTGAAGCTGTCATTTTTTGACATTTGACAAGAAGAAACTATGCCATCAATAAAAATGGAACGATACACGCTTCAACAATGCATTGCAATCATTAAAATTCACTATAAAAATGGTGAAAATTTAGCAGAGACAGTTCGTAAAACTGAAACATTTTTGGGTCGTCGTGAAGCACCTTGTCGGACCGCAATACAGAAATTGGTGGACAAATTCGACTTATTGGGACAAGTTAGTGATGTGAAGAATAAAACCCATGCACGTCGCTCAAGAACAACTGAGAATATTGCTGTTGTAGCGCAAAGTGTTGAAGAAAACCCAGGTTTGTCCATTCCTCGTCGTTCTTTGGAATTAGGCATTCCACAAACGTCATTACACCGTATTTTGCATAAAGAATTGGGTCTTAAGGCTTATAAGGTTCAGTTAAGACAAGAACTCAAGCCGGCTGATCATCAACAACGTCGTGTCTTTGCTGATTGGGTCCTTGAAATGCATGAAAATGATCCGGAATTTCATCGAAATATCATCTTGACTGATGAGGCCCATTTCCACCTTGGAGGCTACGTCAACAAGCAAAACTGTCGCATCTGGGGCTCGGAAAACCCAAGAATTATTGTTGAAAAGCCCCTCCATCGTGACTGTTTGGTGCGGTTCATGGTCCGGCGGGGTCATTGGACCTTACTTTTTCGAAAATGAGGCTGGAGCAACAATTACGGTCAATGGATTGCGCTATCGAGAGATGATTAATGATTTTTTATGGCCGGAATTGGATGGTATTGATCTGCACAACGTTTACTTTCAACAAAACGGCGCTACGTGCCACACAAGCAAGATCTTTTACGGGAAAAGTTTCCGGACCGTGTTATCTCTCGAAGAGGTAATCACAATTGGCCAACGAGATCTTGTGATTTAACACCTTGCGACTTCTTCCTTTAGGGCCACGTGAAAGATAAGGTCCACGCCAACAGCCCAGCGTCGATTCAAGTCCTCAAAGAAGAAATTCGTGAGGCTATCGAGGACATAGTGCAGCCATTTTGCTATGGAAAATTGCATGAAAAGGATATGGTCCTGTAAGCGTGGTCGTGGCGGTCATTTGGCTGATGTTGTGTTCCAGAATTATTAACGGCATACCTTCCTCTTTATGATGAAACAAACATCCGATCATTTATCTCAAAAAATGCCATTTTTCTTTGACATCAAAATATCACCTCTTACTGGAAAACCCTTTACTTGTAAACCAAAAATATACTCCTTTGACCCTCTGTAGGTAGGTATACGGTCCTGGCCTCTGAAATTTGGACAGCATATGCGAACGTTTGTATCCGACACTTGGGAAAATTATTGGACAAACTTCCTTACAGGATTTTGCATAGGGTGAATTCAAACGAAAATGATGATACCTCCTAGACCCTCTGAAGCTACTAAAATATACGGCCCTGCTCTCTGAAATTTTAGACAGCGTGTGCGTACATTAATTTCCCTCACTGGGGTAAATTATTGGGAAAATTCCCCTACAGGATTTTGCACAGAGTTTTTTCAAACGAACAAAACTATCATGGTACCCCTTTAACCCATGATGTTTTGAAACATTTTAGTCAAAAAGGCGAATAACAAATGCCACTCTGGCTTGTTTGACAGGATAGACCTAAACAAGGTCAGTTAATAAGACGCAAAGCCATTGACTTTTCACGAACTATTTTTACTTTTGAATATAATAAAGCACTCATCTTGTTTTTCTGTCACGAAAATGTTCTCATCCTTCCAAACAAAGTTCCCGTTACCCGTTCTACTTCTTAGTTCTGTCGGTCGGCTTCTCATATTCCATTTATTACAAATTTTTGCATTTCCAAAACAGAACAAACATTATTTTACAAACGGCAGATAGAAGAACCTCCACATAGAAAACAAAAGGTCCCAAAAGCCTGCAAGTGAAACGACCGACAAACGACGCTGAAGACACAAGGAAATTACTTGCAGTAGCTAGGAAATGGAAATTTATGTGTTCCGTCGCATAATTAAAATCACCTCATAAATATCAAAAGACACCACATTCAACATTTTTGAGCTTCTCTGTGTGTGCATAAAATGTTGTCTGCATTCTGTGTTTTGATGGCAGTTTTATAGTTTGTTTGTTGTACAAGGTGCCTCTAAAACTCTAAGTCTGACAATGCTTTCATAGGGTACTTACAGAAATGTCAACCTCATGTTGAGACAGCTTGTAAAATGAAGCAGCCTCAACCGCACAAAAGACCCACTACTCCCCATTATGTTCCATCGCTCAAGTTCTCTTCGCTTTTGTACTCGCAAAGGCAATCCAAAAACGACACTAATCGCATAATCCATAGGCGGATGCAGAAATCAAGTATTTATGAGTGGGGGCTTTAGGGTCTGATGTATACGATCCATCAAAAATGATATAAATCTTTAATTTGACACTTTGTGTTTGTTCTTTTGGACAATAAAATTGCCAGATTTGCAAAATTCATAGAGGGGCTTTTGTTCGACAGACGCGGTTGTGTAAGGGTGCGCGGTTATTGGTTGGTTAGAGTGCCAGGTTGTCGTTCATTTTGTTGGATATACTGAAGGTATTTTAAAGAAAATCTAAAAATTAGCTTATAACCTCAATTTTCATATTGAAACATTTTGAAAGAGGTTTAATTCCCCCAAAAAACTCTACGGAAACGGCCTCTAAATTGAGCACTTTCTCCCCAACTCACAACAACTGTTACTGCCCCAACAATTACTTCGCCTCTTTGTTAATATTTGCTCTATGGATTTTTAAACTGCTGCATTTTTCCTTCCATTATTTGCTTGATGGCTTAAACTTCTTTTTGTTTCCTTCTTTTATTCTCTGTCTTGCAGTCTTTCCTGGCAAGTTCTTCAACTCTTGGCGCGGACGGTGTTGTAAACTTTGATTTATGACTCTTTGCTCTGAAAGAGTGTGTAATAATCTGCTAAGCGGAGAATTTAAGCCCACTATCTTGAAAAGAGGCCAAAGAAAGGCAACAACAAACAAAAAAATCGTCACAGTAATAATTTTTCCTTCCTCTTACTATTCCTCGTGAAAAAGAGGGTGGTGATAAATGTGATATGATAAAATTTTATCACAAATCATTTAGTCACAGTCAGCATTGTGAAATAGTTCTAACTGTCCTGGGCTCTTGTTAGAGATATTATAAAGTTGTTTATGAATAATTTAAAAGGTAGGAAATATTTGCCAAAGCAATTAATTACCTTCATACATTGATTGACTTCACGAGCCACCAATTAGATGAGTACCAACACGAATTTAGAATTAAATAGGAATACAATGTTGCAATTTTGTTAGCTATTTGATGTCTTGCCAGAGAAATATCAAAATTAAAGACAGCAAAAATGTTTAGGGGCTGTGTTAAGGTAGTTTTTTGTGTTCAGAAGAAACATTCAATATTGTCTTAAAAGCTGTGAGTTCTTCAGAAAAAGAAATAATAAGAAAGATTCTTACTTTCGATATTGTATTTCTGAGAAAATTTGTGCTCGTGTGATTCCCAGAATTTGACGAAACTCATGTTGGAAGAATTCCACGTGCGATTTGGGGTGTCGGTCGTTGCCACCATGAATTTGGTCATTAAAAAGTTTAGTTACCTGAGTTGCTAAGTTTCTGTTTTGATCATTTCCACGTGGTTACCAGTTTTATAGGTTTTTTATTACAAGTCAGGTAGGTACTTGAGCCAACAAGAAATTTTTGGACGTAATTATTATCTATACACTCAAAATGTTTATTTTTTTAAATGAAATTATTGATAATCCGCATTGGGTCCTATGCTAGAAAATTGCGACTGTAAAAAATAGGTTTTAAATCCATCAAAATCTGTGCCATCCGCTGATAAACTTTGAGAGTAAATGGCTAAATAGAGGGATATGGTACGAAATAAGGTCGTCAGATGAATCTTTCGTTAATTTTTTTTTTTTTTGTTAATTTGCACCCACTCAAGTGATTTGTATACCCTTTTTATGCCAGAGACACAGTGAGTACATTAGGAAGAAGAGAATTGATTGGAAACGAGGTGTCGGTGTACATTGGTCTTAAATTCTTGAACATTGTAATGACTGGGAAAGACAGAGTGTGGAAGAGAGTTCCACATTCGCGTAGTACGGCTAAAAAATGGTTCCCTATACTTGAGAGTACGTCCGAAGTTGGGCTCGAGGGTAAACCGATGGGCATTCCTAGAAGCGTGAGTATTATGGGCGAATTGTTTGAGGGGAGGACTGCAACTGGCTATTTCACTAGAGCAATAACCGTTAAAGTAGCGATAGAACAAGGAGTGGTGAATGCGTCAGTGATCTCTCTATCACCAATCAATCTTATAGCTCTTTTTTGTATTCCATCCAAGAGGCTTAAGTAAGCAGCTGGAGCACCAGCCCAAAGGTGGAAATTGTTCTCAAGCTTTGGACGGATATAGGTTTTATAGATAATAGGCAGATCAGACGGGGAGAAAAATTTCTTGCACCGTCTTAAGTAACCCAAACATCTTGCGGCATTTTTGGCGACATCGCGTATGTGCTCAGTCCACAAGATGTGTTCAGTGATGTACATACCGACAATCTCGAGATGTTCGGTCTCATTGATGCAAGTGCCACTCATGGACAGTGGCAACGGGGGTATATCTCGCTTCAACGATACAAGACAGCATTGTGTTTTCGAAGCAAGAAACTCTACATGTTTTTTAATTCCCCATTGTACAATGCTGTTTAAGTCAGAGTTTAATGAGCTTATCATATTTTGCCGCTGTAGTTCCACTTCCGAAGAGGAGGGATGTGAGTCTGGAAACGAATATAAGAAGCTTAAGGTGCTATCGTCAGTGAAACAATGAATTAGATTAGAAGTAACAGACAAGATATCATTAATAAAAAATTAGAAAGAGGGTCGGAGACAAAACGGAGCCCTGTTGCACACCAGCATTTATATTGTGGGTTTCCGACTTGAATCCGTCCAATGCAACTTCTATTGAACGGTTCGAAAGAAAGTTTCAAATCCAACGAAGAAGGGATAAAGAAGGGATCGATACCAAATTGCCCCAAAAAAATTTAAAAAACTAGAATCCAGTTGACCGATCAATAGTTTTACCACCACTTTGACCTCCTGTAGCTACTAAAGCATACGGCCCTGCCCTCTGAAGTTTGGTCAGCTGGTACGTACGTTCATATCTCACACTGGAGTAAATTATGTGACAAATTCCCGAACAGAATTTCACACAGGGTGATTTCAAACGAAAAAACCATCATGGTACCCATTTCACCTTTTTTAGCTACTAAAGCATACGGCCCTGCCCTCTTAGATTTGAACACCATGTGCGTACGTTCATATTTCAAACTGGGGTAAATTATTGGACCAATTCCCCCACAGGGTTTTGTACAGGTTGAACTCAAACGAAAAAACCGGTGCAGTGCATTAAGGCCCATGGCATTAACGCCAGCTGGTGTTTATTCCTTTTTGAATAAGCAATAAGGCCCCCCATAAAAAGGAATTAATGCCCGCGGGTGTTAATACCATTTGAAATTGGCACTGAGACCCGCGAGTGTTATTTATTATCTTTTGGAATTGATCATTGCACCCTCGGGTCTCGGGTATGAACACTTGCGCTGGCATCATAGGCACCTTGGCCACGTGAGTAGAAACAAATTGGACATCACAAACGAAATTTAATAATAATTATACAACTGTGACGAAAAACTTCGACACAACTATCGTCGCGGATGGTTCGAAGATGGAATGGGGTGTTGGTGCACGTGTCTTCTGCGAATCTCTTAAGATTTCAAAATCCTATAGACTTCCCGATTTTGCCAGTGTATTCCAGGCAGAATTGTAACCGATAAGTCAAGCTTGTATAGCCTCTTTTCATCCTCTAAACTGGTCCAGCAATGCAGAGAGGCTCTCAAGGAACTTGATATGAGTGTCTCTCTAATCTGGATACCGGGCCATAGGGGCTTTGAGGGAGATGAGAAGGCAGATGAAGGATTAGCCCTTTACAACTCACTGACAGTGAGATTATATGCTCCTCTTGGACTTGTGAAGGGCTATATCCTGACCAAATGCACATCAGAAGCAAATCATAGGTGGAATAGTTTAACGAGTTGCGTTATATCTAGGAAAATTTAGCCTGCCTATAACAAACCAAAATCAATCAATTTAATTTCCAAACCAAGGCATGACATACCCAGGATTGTCGCTCTCTGCACAAGGCATTGCCCTATAGGGGAGCATGCGGCAAATTGGGTATACCACATAACTCGTAGCTGTGAGAACCAGGACGAAAAAGAAACGGTCCCACACTTTCTTCGCCATTGTCTGGCTTTGGCTTGGAAAAGAGCACTCTACATAGGTAAATATTTCTACAACGGTATTGAGGAACCCCCCCTTATCTCTTCCGTACTAAATGGCACTATGAGTTAATAGGCTGGGTAGAATCTCACAAGGTATACCTATGGTATCAAAACGGCGCACTCAGCGCCTATTGTGTCCTACGCGTAAGTAGGACAGCTATTTCTACCTACCTACCCTACCGACTGCTTAAGCAAGTACTGGAGTCTTTTTAATCTCTGAAGAGGTTAACCAGTGTCTTGTTTATTTGCAAGTAAATTCTCCAAGTGCCCGGGTAGCTCAGTTGGTAGAGCGTTGGACTTTTAATCCAACGGTCCAGGGTTCAAGTCCCTGCTCGGGCGATTTTCTTTTTTTTTATGTCATCCTCTTTCTTAATACAACAAAACCCATACAAAATTGCTGATTTCTCATAAAATTTCAAGAAAATACTTACAAATACATTGGCACTTTTCCAAATATTTCAAATGCGAAACAACCCCCAGCCCAAGCAATAAATAAAATAACATTAATTATGTCATTTCATTTTCAACTTCCATACAAAAGCGACCACTTGTTTTGGCGAAATAAATTCAGTCTAATAAATTACATTCCACAATAACCTTTTTACATACTCAATTTCCACCATAAACTACACAGAGAATCAAAATCGATTCATAGAAATTTATATTTACTATCCTGAATGAGGACAACATGAAACACCAGCGCAGTGCCTCGTGGAAGCTTTATATTTACAAAGAATCGGGGGAGAATAAAAAAATTCCATTATGAGAGAAGTTTTGTAGTTTTTATTTTTTGAAATGTATTAAATATTCAATATAAATCAACTACTTCCGGTTGCCATTTCTCTATGATTTCGCCGAATAAAAGAGTGTGTTAAATTTTTCACTCCCCAAATACTATGTGTTTGGTCGATTATAATTTAAAAAGAAACTACACTTAGAAAAAGATTGATCTAGTCTAAAAAATGGCGAAACTGTTTATTTTAAACGTAAATTTAGTACTGGGACACTCCTGAAAGTATTTTTCCAACAGTGTATTGGAACACTCATTCACTCACTCGACCTCCCAATACACTCATTTATTCATCGACAGAACATACAAAAAAATTACAACAAAAAAAGAAAGCGAAACGTTAATTTATTAAAATGGCCAATTTACGTTAAAAGTTAAAAATAAAAAAAATAAAATTAAAATTAATTGCAAATTCCAACAAAATGGATGAAAGTCATCGAGGCAGAAATTATTTATTGATATTCGATATGAATTTAATATTCTTGTTGCTGTTGGTTCGCGTGAAATGGCAAGAATATTATTATATCGACTGACTATATTAAACAAAGGGGATATTGGTTTAATACTTTTATTAGGTACTTACATTTTTTAATACATGTTTAATACTTTATTCCTGGATTTGTGCGTTCTGAAAAAAAAAGAGAAAAATATTAAAAATAATGGTAATGTAATGACTTATGATGTTTTGGTGAGATATTAAGTAGATGAAAATGCATATTGGAAACTATGCATCGTGGTAAGTTTCAAACACAAAGAAATTCGAAAATTGCGATTTTTTGCCACCAATCGCAGAACGAGAAAGAAAAAAGGGGAGCATGAAAAGTGCGCGATCGAGGAGATAGAGGGATGTCATAACAGGTAGAGGTTCAAAAGTTTTACAGAAAGGTAAAACAGACCACCAGGTATTTTACACCCTGAACCGAAGCCTGTAGGGACCATCATGGGAACAAAGTAATGGAACTATAATCAGTGCTGAGGATATAGTAGTTAGTAGTAGTTGAAATGGTGGCCACGAGCAGTCCAGCTCGGTGACCCAATTAGCGCTGAGTTGCGCCGTTTTGATACCATAAAAAACTAGCTTGACCTATAAAATTAAAAGAGGGATTATATAATCATACTGAGTTTTGAGTACGCCAGCTTGCGATCTCAAGTTCGAAGAGGAACTGAAACAATTAGTTAAAAATACGCCTCAAATCCACTTTGTTGCGTTTAGAAAGGAGATCAAATCTTTGATCTTCAGTTCGGAAATCTTAAGGTCATTGAAGAAAGACTTTCCGAATGTTTTGGCTCTTCTTTCTCGCCGGTCCCCACAGCTACAACAGAAAGTATTGTTTTGGATACCTAGCTTAGATGCGTTTTCTCCAACAGGCCAGTGTTCGGTGCACGTATCAACGACCCTGGCTATGTCTTGCCTGGGTCTGCCAATAAGATTATTAGTACGGGATTTATTGTAGGTAGGCCTTATCCTTCTAGATATGACACAGTTGGTTAGGCTATTCCACCTGAGGTTTGATTCAGCGATCTTGCCCTTCATAGCACCAAAAGGAATGTTGACTCTTTTCGCGAGTTAACTATGAAGGGCTGATCCTTGCCTAGCCAGCTCGTCAGCTTGTTCATTGCCCTCAAAGCCACTATGACCCAGAATCTAAATAAGAGTTATTTTACGAGCAACGAGCAAAATCACGACAGCTATCCAGAACTATTCAATTTGGGTGGAGCAGGCCAACAAATCCACCCAACCGTAACTGTAAAAAGCAGCTATGGTTTGAAGCATGCACCAGCTCATCTGCAAAAATTGATCGGAAGAAAACATGCCCAGCGAACGGAAAATCAACATCGTCGGCGCAATCCTTAAGAAAGAATGATGATCTGCACCAACTATAGAGGTATAAGTCTCGTTAACCTCGCCTACAAGATCTTGTCTGCCGTGCTGTGTGAACGTTGGAAGCCTTTCGTCAACCACATTATCAGTGTCAGTCCTTATCAGTGTGGCTTCAGACCCGATAAGTCCACCATATTTATAATATATATACTTTAAATCTTACTGTTGTTAAGCATTTTCGATATTAAGTAAATAAATAAATAAATAAATAAATAAATATCGATCAAATATTCACTCTACGGCACATCTTGGAGAAGATGCAGGAACTTCAAATCGATACCTACCACCTTTTCATCGATTTCAAAGCCGCGTATAATAGCGTCTATAGGGACCAACTATATAAAGCAATGTTTAGTTTTGACATCCTAGAAAAACTCGTCTGTTTGTGTTAGATGACAGTGGAAAACTAACGATGTTTAATCATGATGGAAAAAAAACTAACGGATGCTTTAGACGTAAAAAAAGGTTTTAGACAAGGTGATATTCTTGAAAAGGTTGTGCAAACTCTAACGTCAACGTCCAGCTACTAGCATACGCAGACGACATTGACATAATTGGAAGAGCACATCCAGCGTTCCTGAGCCTTGAGACGGAGGCCAGGAAAATGGGTCCAGCGGTTAACGAGGGCAAGACTAATGGCGTTTTAAATTGGCAATCTGGAAGTAAAAAAAAAGCATTCTGAATGCGTTCAATTGGGCAAAAGTGACAGTTCTGATTTTGAAAAGAGAATTCCCTTCTGATTTTAAAACCAGAATGCTTTTTTCCAGATTCCAGATTGCCAATTAAAAACGCCATGAGTTAATGTGGTCAACAAGAAAGGACCAACCCCCCAACTACGTCTTGGAGCCAAGGCAGTATAGACAGATTAAACTTTGAGGTAGTTAAGGACTTTGTCTACCTAGAATCCGCTATAAACACAACACCAGAGCTGAAATAAAACAAAGACTCACTTTTGCCAGTCGCTGCTTCTTTGGTCTTAGAAGGCAATTAAGTGGTAAAGTCCTCTCTCAAGCAACTAATGTGTCACTGTACAAAACCCTCATCATCGCGGTGCAACATGGACCATGACAACATCGGATGGAAACGTTTTGGGCTGTTTCGATAGATATCTTATTCTTCAAGTTATTTTTGTTCCAGTCTTCATAAATGGAGAATTGAGTCGAACATTTAATCAAGAGCAGTACGAGCTGTTTAGAGACACTGACAAAGCTAGAATAGTTAAGGTCCAACGACTTAGGCCTCGCCCACGCAGTAAGCGGCTGAGCGGCTGATCGGAAAAAAAAATATAAAACATATGAAATCACATAGAAGCGGCCACGCAATGAGCGAGCGGCGAAACAAAATTCTGAGCTGCTAAGCGGCGCCGCGCAGCAACCAAACATGTTTTAATTGTTCTGAGCGGCAAGAAGTAAAGATGGCCATATGACGCACTTTTTCAAGCAGCAAATCAAAAGTTTCGATAGACATACGTAGATAATGCCAGAATCTATCTGGAAATTTAGGTAGATTCAGAAATAAATGATAAGATAATTCTCCAAACTCCGATCTTAATTTGTTAATCGGATGAACAATAAATCGTATTCTTTTTTGTATCCGTTTAAGTTATTTGTACACATGCAAACGATTTTCCGACAATAGAATACGGCGAACTGTTCTTGACAACGCCATTTTAACTACTAATCGCTCCAAAGCAGTCGCTCAGTGCCTGGCTTAGAGCTGCCGCTCAGCAGCTAGCCGCTCAGCTGCTTAGCCGCTCAGCTGCTTAGCCGCTCAGCTGCTTAGCCGCTCAGCTGCTTAGCCGCTCAGCCGCTTACTGCGTGGCCGAGGCCTGACGGCTGGGTCATTTAGAGCGAATGAAAAATAGTGCAAAACCGAAATTCGTTGTCCTTACATAGTTTGCGTGGGTCGTCATCATTAATTCCGTCCGTATCCGAGGCTTGTTGGTGGTTGGGAACTATAGTTTCTTTATGTGGCCGGGCAGTTACCCCGACGCACGACCCCCAACCTGGAGGGCCAGGTCTTAAGTTTAACTCTAAGACAAAGAGCCGGCCAAACCGCTCCTTACAGGCCTGGGCTGCGAATATGTCGTAGTAGCCCTATAAAGTGTTCACTTAGTAGTTCATCCGGACTGGAACTGTAGACGCCACCGTTGATTCCATCTTGGAAGTTCTTCCGCTGCCGCCTGTTGAAAAATAGGCATGCCTTAGTGGACGCATGCCTCCTCCCCTCTCTCTCTTTGCTGCCACCAACAACTTCCCACTGGGGTTAGAACCCAATCATCGGTTGAAGATACATGAGCACCCGATGTTCACCACGGGGAGGTGGAGAGTAGGAGTTGATAAACAGAGGTTTTAGTGGACGCTTGTGCACGTGTCTACCCTTCGAACTTTGAAACTCACTCCATAAAATTTTTACTTGCGACTTATCTTGAAGTTTAGTTTCCCATGTTGAGGGTATTGGAAACTTAACATCGTGGTAAGCTGCAAGCACAAATTTAATATTGGAAGTTTCGTAAGCTTTCATATGACACCTCGATCTACTTCGTGGTTCATTAAGTTCATTGGTAAATCGTAAATAAATATCTGTGTACCCTTAATCTGTTTTTCTTTGAACTTTTTTATGGTCATCATGATGGTTGTTAGTTTTGCAAGAATACAAAATATGAAATTAAATTTCATGGTTTTTTGCACATAAACAATTAAAGAGAAACTTATGCAAACTTTAAGTTCAATTTAATGATGGAGCCTTCCATGGCAATAGAGACAAGACGAAGGTTTTATGGTTGATTGAATGGGTTTGAACAACAACAATGGCTACCAGTGGAATTGATGACCGAATCTAATATGTAATAAATGGAATACAACCATGTCTGATTTCGTAATAAATGTTTTATTCTTCCATTCAATAAGGACACATCTTTGTAGCAATAAAAAATTTAATACCTGAGACATCAAATTGTATACAGGTGCTGGAAGAGACAAACATGCATTTAAGACACTTAGACATGGCTCTCAAGGCTGTCAGTGTGTGTGTGTGTTCTTAGAGTTTCGTTAAATTAGTTTTTTTTCTGTAATTTTTTGCAAACACTTAAAAAAAATTATAAATAAAATTTAAAACACGACTGAGTACCTTTTTTCAAGGGCACACGAATTTATTGGAATATAAAACCTTCTAATTTATTGTCCTTTCATGGGAATTCAACGGAACGCAGCACATTAAATCTTCCTCCATGCACCATTAGATTTTAGAATAAAAAAGAGAAAAAAACAAAACCAAATAAGAGAAATTTATGTTTCACATTTAGGCAAATTTTATGACTTGCAAATAAAATTTGCAACTCTCTTAACCTTTTAGCCGAATTGACTTGTTCATTGTGAGATATTAAAAAGAAAATTCTTGAGTTTCATTTCTTATTATTTGTTTCTGTTTTCAAATTGTTCTTATTTTTATTATCGTTTTTGTGTTTGTGGGGTATTTGAATTTAATGGACCCCCCTTTTCTTGGTTTGTGTCAAAATTTAATGCGACCTAAGAACATCATATACCTAACCTATACCAGTTGGAAGAGTTTGAATTCTCGGAGGTGATGTCTTTTTGCAAATTTTTGTAAGCTTCAAGTGTGTACTTTGTGACTTTCACTAGGGAAGTTTTTGTTTCATATTATTTTGGGGTTTCTATAATTATAATATTTTAAGTGACAACAAAACCAGAATAGGAAAGGTCTGATGTACTTATTTTTAATGTGAATCTTGTGGTGCCTTCTTTATTCATGGAAAGCAGTTGTATTTGCTAATTTTCGGCACGTTTCTGCGGAGTAACATTAAACTAGTAACTTATTGTTTAACGTAATGAGGGAAAGGCAAACTTATTTCTGAAGTGTATAGAAGTGACGACAGAGGTAAATTTTTGCATCAAACAAATTTTGACAAGTTCAAATCAAGTTAAGGTTCAAATATTTAAGTGTTGATAAGTTTGCGGCAAGAGGCTCTTTTCATGTAATGGAAACATAAAGAAGTTTCAGTTGACCTAATCTGAAGAATACAGTAGATGGGGCAGCAGCTCCCAGCCCAATCTGAACAAAATTGGCCTCGGCGATGGAGAGGGTGTAAGAGCACTTTTTACTTATTTCAGTGGAGCCGTTTTTTCTAGAATTTGACGGTGAAATCGATTGATTAATTTGGCAAAGTACATCCTCTTTTTTTATTCAATTAGTCGATGTGGATTACACTATATGAATCCAATAAAACGGTGGTCATCAGCTTCCGGGCCGATGATAAACTCTTCGCCTTTCTTGGAGCATGTTCGGCATCTGTAGTCCAATTTTTCGACTGTCCCCTCGTATTTGTTGCTTACATGTGGGTTTATGTTTGTCCGATCCTGAAGAAGTGAGTTCTTCCAAACTGCGCCAACCACAGAGGAATCAGCCTACATAATATCGCCTTAAAGATCCTCTATGCCGTAATATGTGAACGTCTGAAGCCTTTCGTGAACAATCTGATTGGTCCTTATCAATGTGGCTTTAGATCAGGAAAGTCAACCATCGACAAAATTTTCACTTTGTGGCAGATCCTGGAAAAAACCTATGAACTCCAAATCAATACCCACCACGTTTTCATCGATTGTAACTCCACGTATATGACAGCATCTACAGAGACGAACTAGTATAAGGCTATGTCTAGTTTTGGCATCCCTGGAGAACACACGTTGTGCCATCTAGGTTGGCAACGAGCTTACGGAATCTTTCGATTTCAAAAAAGGATTCAGACAAGGCGATGCACTGTCATGCGATTTCTTTAATATCGATTTTGAGAAGATAGTACAAAACTCCACTGTCAACACTTGAGGCACATCTTCCAAAAGTCTGTTCAACCTTTCAATACGCTGACGGCTTAGTGGTAAAAGAGGACAAAACTACCTAAACTTCGCTATAAACAAGGGCAATAACACCAGCGCCGGTAATCGCTGTTTCTTTCTCTCCATCGACAACCTGATCATCCTAGTCCTACTGTATCGTGCAGAAACATGGACTTTGACAAAATTGGATGAATGTTCCTTAGGCTGTTTCGAGAGGAAAATTTGTCTGCCCCGTGTACATTGATGAACAGCCTTCTTTGCGGGCTGTACAATGACACGCACCTAGCCAGAAGGGTCCAGGACTCAGATGTCTCTGTCATTTAAAGCCGATGGACACCAATGCTTCAGCCTGGAAATCCATCGACACAATTCTCGAGGAACGAAGAAGTAGAGGAAGACCGCGAATCAGTTGGTACACTCAAGTGGAAGAGGACCTCAATCAACTTGGAGTGCAAAACTGGAGACAATTAGCTAGGGACCGGGCTGGCTGGCGGAGACAGTCGGTTAAGGACCAATTCCACAACGTTGTGTAAAACTTCGTTTACTGTCAGGAAACGAGGCAGAGACTCCTTCAGATTGCTCTTAAACAGTTCCAAACACGGCCCAGATGTGTTCTCAGGGTAGCGCTTGTTGTCAAGAGTGCGATCTAGAGTTTTTGTAATGCCTATACATCCCATAGCTCCCTCGCGCGCTTTCAATCCTCCGTGATAGAAGTTTTCAAGGCAACTGAACGTGGGTAATCAAAAATTGGTGTGCGACCACTTCGAAAGTCCTATTTTTGCCGTCAAAGGAGAAGAGTCACAACTCCTTCGTCCTCAGAGGTCTTATGTCCGGAAGAAACAAATTGGACTTCAAAATAAATAATAATTTGATGTGTCAATTTCCAGGCATCAAGATACAACAAAACACGCACAACCGCTAAAAGAAGGCCAAGACAAGAAAAAAGGCAAACACCCGACATTACCAAGTCAACGTGTCCTGCAATATTTTTCTATTCCTTTTATGCCATCCATTAGACCCTACTCAAAAATTTAACAAGAAAATATTCCACGAATTATATCTAATCTAATTTCTGACATGTCCTTCTTTTTGTCCTGTTTCTGTTTCATTTTTGTTTTTTTCGTTTCATTCAACTAACTAAGCAAAAGGACTTCCAAACTGCTCTGCCAATCAAAGTCGGATTCATCTAAAATTTATTGACAATTTTGTGTATTCAGCGAATTTTTTGACATGCCATGCTTTTATGGTCTCCTGTGTGAACATTGTACGTACAACCTGAACATATATCAAATTCAGCTGGCAGCTGTTAAATCAATGTACGCTATTTGAAGGACGAGGTACGGATTCATGGGAAATTTATCCGAGTAGTCTATGTTCAGGATAGAGCGTTCGAACAAGTTTGTCCAACCCAACCTGGTATTAACCACAACGGAGTGCAAGGAGCCAGGCAGAACTAGAATAATAATTCACCTAATTGGTCCCCACGGTGGAGGGCGGAAATAAAACCGTGAATACCGCAGGTTTGCATACATTCTTTTTTTTTATTCCAACAGCACCTGACGTTCTTTTCATAAAATAGAATGACAGAGGGCGGGCGGGGGTGAGGAATAATAAAACAAGCAGTTCGTTTAAATTGCACAAGAATTTACATTTTTTTTTTAAAAAGGAAACGCTTGAGGACAGACTTGTTGCTAACGGCCAATTATATAAAATAAAAAGAAACTAGAATATGGGGGCTCAAGCCGGAAATGACAACGTCAATGAAACAAATGTTATTATGCAAACCAACTTACACTGCTCTCCCCCTCTTCATTTGACATTTTGTAATACAGAAACAGCTACAGGATATGAAAAATTCCAAATGGTAGAAAGGACTGTTTCTTGTGGTGCTCTGTTGGTGGTAGAAAAACGAAGAAATAAATTAAATGGTGGTCAATATTGCCACAGGACGAGAGAGAGAGACGGGAGTGAAAGGAAGTAAGAAAATTGCCATTATTGACATTGTTAGGCCCGACTACTAAATGTGGTTCCCTTTTCTTTTTCTGAAAAGAATTGTCTTTCGAATTTCTCTATTGCTGGCAATTTGTTTCTGTGTGTGTGTGTTTTTGAATGGAGGAGAAAGGATCACTTTATAAATTCTGTGTGTGCGAAAAAGGCAATTGGTCAGCACAATTGAATTATCGATCGACATTTCAACTGTCATCTAATAAAATTTAATAGCAAAATAAGCAACAGCGAAGCGAGTATTAAAGTAAATTGCCTTCAAAAGGGGATAGAAGAAGAGATTGAAATTGCCATTAAGGACTACACAAAGAACTATAATATTGCTTCGCTACTGTTGTGGCTTCAGTCAGGTTCGCCACTTTTGGCTATTCATAGGCAATTTTCTTTCTTGTCTTCTTCATCTTTCTCTTCTTCTGGGATTTTTTGTTTGGTTGGTTCAAATTCAAAGGCTAAAGGAGTATAGTTTGGTTCTTGTAATGGAGAAATGATTTGTTGGTACATTAATATTCGAGAGGACAAAGCAGGTCCTTCTTCTATAGAAGTTTGAATGGGTGTGTGTGTGTGTATTTGTGTGACTTTTGAGAAAGTGCCTCGTCTGTAATTTGAATTGACTAGCTGGGCAGCAGTTGGTTGAAGTCATTTAATCTTTATATTTCATTCGACACACACTTTATTGAAGGGCATTTGAAAGGATTTTTTAAGGGAATTTAGCTATTGAGTAGAGATGGAAACACGTGTCCATTGAATTCGTAAACGAGATAGGATGTGAGTCAAATCAGTTGCTGGAACGAACGGAGTTACCTCGCCCTCACCTCATTCATCTTCAAATGTGTACATTTTTTAAAAAATCCTAAAAATGTTCGTCCAAGTTACAAAATTCATCGGTCAATACTGTGCCTTCCTCCAAACGATAAAAATTAATTGTAATTGTGCACTGTGTTCTCAAAACCAAAAATAATTCCAAATCACTTCATGCCCTCACAAGCGAACACAATCAAAATTTTTATTTTCTTTCTAATTTAGTTTTACGACCGTTTTTTTTAAATCTCGCTCTCAAATAATAAACATCTATAAAATTTACGACAGCCAATATGCTAAAATTAAAATGTTTAACGATACGAAAAAATAATAACACTACATTTGACCGCGATATGCAGAGGCAGACGACCGACCGACGACGGACGCTACCATTCGATGTCGTACGTCTCCATACCCATCTTCAGACTCATGCCCATTGCTCATATCGCTGTCGTAGCTCTTCTTATAGTCGTCATTCAAGTCGTCGGTAGTCGCGTGTCAAACGTGCCAAATGTTGAAGTGATTTCAATTGAATTTGCAAATAAACTCGAAACGCACAAGTCTAGAAAGTCTGGTGGTAGGTCAGGCACGCCTGTGGTTAGCATAACAAAAATTTCAAAAAAAAAAGCTCTTAAATTGAATAAATAAATTTTATGATTTGTTTTTTCTCCCTCTCTTTGCAACACTAGAAGCGATATCGTCAAATACACGTGGCAACATAGCAACTGCGAGGTCGTTCGTCTTTTAATCGTTGAAATCAAGTGAGATGATAAATAAACAATTTAGCAGGGGAACGACTAAATTACGATATCTGTGTCGAGAATTTTAGGAAATTTGTATTTTGTTTACACAAACGTAGGCAAATATCGTATTCTCACAAAAAAAAAATATTTGGGTGAGTCAAATAAACCATTTGCTTGCTACGGTTTAAGTTTTCAAACAAAAACAGAAATTAAGGAAGCTGTACAGAAAGCAAACATTTCTCTAAACTGGCTTCTGTTTAGAATCTACAGCAGGCTGATCATATTTATTGACTTTGTTTGTTTTTTTAAACAAATATTTTTTTTTTAAATATCAGGTATTTGATCGAATATTTTTCCTCACATATTTGTGACAGTTTCGAGGTCAAGATCAGGTATTTGGACAAAGTGAAGTGCCGAACATCTTCTAAAGAAAAAGACACAATACTTGAATTTCTACATAAGCAATTGCGACCGACGTTTGTTGGTATCGGAATTCGAGTATCATTTGCTAACGTTGGATATTGGTTTGGCATTTCAACTTGAATAGACTGACTGTATTGGTTTATGCCAATGTTATAAGTCTTAACTTTTTAATAGCAAATTTTTCATTCATCGAAAAAATCTACAAATCTACAAAACTGGCAAATAAACTGAATCTGAAATTTCATCGGTCAGATAAATAGAGCGTTATTCGTCAGATAAAGTCTACCTGACGATTGAAAAATGAAATGTTTCGTTATCTGTCGAATAAACGCTATCTGCTCGTCTATCTGACGATTGAAAAATCAGCTCTAAAGGGGACGGCCCATAGAATCCGTCAATCCGTCAGCGTAAATGCATACGTTGCTGCCAACGTATTTGCCGGATGGAACCGTCCCATAGAATACGTTGTGAACTTTGACAGTCTCATTTGTTTAGTGTAAAATTATTCCAAAAACCGCGAATTGAACAATCAAATTTAAATCAAAATATCAAAATCGTGTCAAAATTATTTTTTTGCACATAATTTTGATAATTCATTGCTTTTCCTTGTTGCTGTGGGAACACATTGAATTGACTGCTCGTCAAATTCAGTTGTCAACGGATCAACGGACGCAAAAAGTTGAAAGTTGAGCAACTCTATCCGTCGTATCCGTAACATGCGTTGCTTATGGGACGAGTTTCATTAGAAAATGTATATTCTATTGTGCTGTCAGTTGAAATCGTCAACGCTGACGCACTGACGGATTCTATGGGTCGGCCCCTTAAGTCTTTTTATTTTTCAAAAAACTTTTTTTTTTTTAAATATCAATTCTGGGTCAATCCTATTGACTCACTTTTATGTCAGCATACAGTGCTTTTTTATTTGAATTTACCCTGTGCAAAATGCTGTGGGAGGAATTTGTATAATAATTTACCCCAGTGTGGGATATGAAGGTACGCACCTTCTGTGTAAATTTGAGAGGTCAGGGCTGTATACTTAAGAAGCTACAGAGGCTAAAGGAGATAACATGATGCTTTTTTTTCGTTTGATTTCACCCTGTGCAAAACCCTGTGGGGGAATTTGCCCAATTAAGTGTGGGATACGATCGTATGTACCTGCTGTTCAAATTACAGAGCGCAGGGCCATTTACTTAGGAAGATCAAAGGGGTACGATGATGTACAAGCACGCTGTTCTTTTTTCGTTCAAACTCAGACTGTGAAAAATCCTGTGGCTGTATTTGTTTTTTTCATTTAAGTTTACCTCTGACTTAAGCCAATTAAAAAGTCCTGGTGACTGGGTGACTGCTTCTTTCCAGTCTTCCAGAGTACCGAAATGACTGCAGTCCTTAAAACTCTCCTGTGCAGAGGTTGTAGTGGCAAGGTGGACTAGAGGATATTTTTCATCTATTCTGTCGCTATCCAGCACTCGCTGTTTCCTTATTTCTCTTATTTCTTCAATAGTTTGACAAAAGCCATTAGATTTTACAGGATTTAGAAGTTCAAAGCTATAAAAACAATCGCTGTTGTTGTCCCTTATCTTACTCACAACACGCCTACATGAGGGGTAGATCTACAGAGAACGCTCTCCATGAGGTAGTAAGAGCGATAGAAAACACGATTCATTTCAAGGAATATACCCTAGCTACCTTTTTAGATGTAGAAGGAGCTTTCAATAATGTCCTAACTAAATCCATTGCAGAATCACTTGCAGACTTCCATGTTGAGAACCATATTAGAAAATAAAAAATATCCATGCTAAGAAATAGGATATTCAACGTGTACCAAATATGCCAGCAGAGAAACACCCCAAAGAGGTGTACTGTTTCCTCTTTTATAGCTTTTGGTCATGAACAGCATTCTTGTGAAACTCGAGAGTAGTGGAGTGAAAGCAATTGCATATGCCGATGATTTGATCATTCTATAGTTTCAGGAAAGCGTGATCAGTGATATCACTAATATGGCTTTGAGGAAAGTAAGCATACTTGTTTATTGCTTGGTGGCCTGCTCTCAGCAAAGCTTACATAGTAAACAAGTTAACAAAGGTGCAGAGAAATGCTTGCGTAGGGATATCAGGGGCAATCAGGTCCTGTTTAACGGATGCTCTTAACGTCATCCTGGACCTTCTTCCGATTGACCGCTTTATTAAATATCAGGTGTCTTGTAGTATCTTGAGACTCAAAGAAATAGGCTGCTGGAAAACAAGATCCTTCGGGCACTGCAACCAAACAACCCTGATACCATCAGACATCCTATCCACAATCACCCAAAGAAATAGGCTGCTGGAAAACAAGATCCTTCGGGCACTGCAACCAAACAACCCTGATACCATCAGACATCCTATCCACAATCACCGATTTTTGCATCCCTACCCTGAACACCTCAAAGAAGTTTAAAGCCTTGCTCCCGTCAAGAATCGACTTGGAGGAAGGCGATGTGACGAAAGACTTCCACACAACTATCTTCACGGATGGTTCGAAGATGGAATGCGGTGTTGGTGCAGTTGTCTTCTGCGAATCTTTTAAGATTTCAAAATCATATAGACTTCCCGATTTTGCCACGCAGAATTGTTAGCGATAAGGGAAGCTTGTATAGCCCTTAATGATATTCGACAGAACCACTATACTAACAGACAGTCAGGCACCTATTAAAGCCATTGATTCAGCTTTATCATTCTCTAAACTTGTCCAGCAATGCAGAGAGGCCCTCAAGGAACTTGGTATGAGCTTCTTTCTGATCTGTATGAGGGAAATGAGAAGGCAGCTAGGCAAGAATCCGCCCTTCACAACAAACTGGCAGTGAGAGGTGCTAATTATAGTTAACACAGATATTGTTCAAATGCAACGTGCTTTGCTTGTTACTTGCGACATATAGAATATATGGCAAGTATTGAATTCGTA